>LPNX010808649.1:3705-54477 GCA_001517045.1 Pseudotsuga menziesii
GTAGCCAAGAGCCAACTTTTATGAAAAGAACCAATGATCCAAAAGTTGTTTTATTGAAAGGAACAAAAAACTAATTAATGAAAGAGAGTCTTATTCCTAAGTAAATAAAAGAAATGAATAAAGTAAATGCTCACTTTAAGAAGCTTATTTTCCTACTCTAAACGTGATATAAAAATGTTAGGTTTAATAAAAAAATCAATGTAACCACCTGTTGGTCGGATTTTCTAACCGGGTCAACTAACCAGAACTAATCCACACAAGGTGCTTAAAGCAGCCCCCAATATGTTTGGTATGACTAATTCCCACAGGTTATGGTCCCACTACCATCTAGGTTATCACTCTCTTAAAGAAAGTTTTAATACTTTAACCTAAAAAAAGTAAATTCTAAACTAAAATATGAAATTCTAACTAAACTAACTAAACTAAAATTAACTATATACCTACAATTTATATATCACTCTATTTTATAAAATTCGTATTTAAAAAAACTAAAGTTATTTATTTTACAGCTAAGAGTGTATTTAGCAGCTACTAAATGAAAGTAATTAATTATGACTAATTAATATTTTGCTCTCATAAGGAGAGTCTCTGCTTTGATTTTTTTGAAATATTTTCCTAGGAAGTATTTAAAGATAAAAATAATTAACTAAATACAAATATTATTTAATAATTATCAAATAAAAATTTAAACTAAGAAAAAGAAAATTTACTCTAAATTATCTACGCTATCTATCTTGTCCAAGAGAAGAAAAAAAATGATAATATCACTTGCTTATTGATACAAAGATAGAAACAAAAAATACTTTGAAGTACCAATATTTTCAGAATCAAGAAACAATATGTTTATGATTCTAACGATATATTTACACATCAAGTTCTGCAATTATTTAAATTAACGAGGAAAAAAATAGCATAAAAATGAACAACTTATCTGTTGTACATCTAATTAAGTAAATAAGAACAATCTTACAAAACATAATTCGATACTTGAAATTATTACAATGATTAAGAAAATTTCAATTTGGTCTGTGATAAAAATATTAGATCTCCTCTAGAGTTGATGGCGAAGAATCCTGAACTTATCTTCTTGAACACAAAAATTACAAAAGAATACATGCAGGCTACAGTGATCTAGCAAAAGGCTCGAGTCACTGTGAATACCTTCCCCTTTGGCAGCAGCATCTCCTCTTCTATAGTTTTCAAAAACATAGAATATAAGAAAATTACAAAACACACAAAAAAATCTGCAGCTCTACGAAGCCCCACCCACTCCCCCCCCCTTCTCGTCTAATTGATTTCGCTTATATAAGAAATCCAATTCTTCATTTTCTGTTCCAGCTGTTAAAACCGAATGCCTTATTTTATTATTTTGAATTGTATGCTCCCCATTTTCCTCGTTGTAGGTGTCGAAATGGATGTTTTTCATGCTATCTTCTAGGAAACTATTAGAGTGCAACCCCACCATCTTCGCCATCGTACCTGTAAAGTAAACATAAAAGAAATGAAAGAACAATCGTGAAAGATAACATGCCAAAAAAAATAGATGAACTTTCTTGCAAAATATATATTAAATGATAATAAAGAGAAATATTGTGAATAATAAATAACAAGAAAGATAAGAACTACTTCCTTCAAGTCATTATTAGATGGCATGTTTTGATTAACCAATGTAACCAGAATCAGACCTTCACGTTTGACTTTTAATTGATAAATGGGTGAAAACTGACAGATAAATATCATAAATATTTTAAATAATTTTAAATATCGAAGTCATTTTAAATAAATATCATAAATATTTTAAATAATTTTAAATGGGTGAAAACTGACAAATAAATAATAATTTTAAATATTTTAAATAATTTTAAATATCCAAACTATATAATTTTAAAATCATAAATATCGAAGTCATATTATTGAAAATAAACCTTTAATAAAATATAATAATAATAAGACTCCATAAGACTCTTCAAAAGTTAACGTGATAGGACTTCATAATGTTATCAAGGAAATATTTATCAATTGTAATTATGAGAGATAACGACAACTTATTAGAGTTGTAAATATATATCATGCAAAAATTTGACTTTAAATTTTTTTATTAACATGATCTAGAATTATTTTATTAACAAGATGTGATGTGTTGTTTCACATGAAGGAGATTCAATTTGCCTTAAATAATCAAACTATATGCTTTGAAGATAAAGATCAAGTTTGGTAGCTAATCATTAATAAAGAGAAGACTATTTTTTCATAAGATTTTCGAAAACCAAATTGATCTAACTTTTGCAAATAAAGCGATACGATTAAGTCAGGCAAGTTCAAAAATAAAAGTATGCAATTATTATTTAAGCCACTAAGAAGCCAAAAGACCAATGTGGTAAGGATAAAACAAATCATCAAATCTCAATTTCATGAATGGTAAGAATTTTAATCAAATATTAAAGACTTGTAAAAGTCAATGAATCATTCAAAATCAAAAGTAAGAGTATAGTCTCATTATTTGATATAAAATCTTTCAAGATGTAGATAGAAATAGATAAAGATAAATCTTTTTTGAATTCATTTCGTTCTGCCAAATTGCTAATTAAATTATTAATAATGTAAAGACTGAAAATTGACAAGGCCATCATAAGGCTCGGATAATTGAATTCTTTCAAAGTAAGGTGCATAGTCAAATCATCCAAGGTCAAATAAGAGCATGCAAGTGTTTTCTTACCAGTAGGAGGCAAAAATATTCAAACTATAGAAGTGTAATTTTTGACAAAAATAATCCGTAAAAAGATGTGATAAACAAAAATGGTCATAAAGTGGTAAAGTCATCAAAGAAAGGTAACCAAAAACTCCAATTTGAAGTATTCAAGGAAAAACACTCCAACAAATCCTTTTTCATGGAAACCGACACAAGCAACCCAAAGAGTAAAGGATCATGAAATTACCCTTTTAATCCTAGAAAGGAAAACCAAAGCTAAATATTTACAAAATTCATATGGGGGGGCCTTATTTTGTGTAAAATCAAGGGGAGTTGTTGGGGTGCCAACACCACCTAAGCATCTTATTAACATAAAATAAAATTTCATTGTCTTTGGTTACTAGCCAAAGCAATGAAACTTTATTTAGAAAGTGAAAACTTGTGTGATGATCCAGAATGGGTGGGATGGACGGGAAATCATAGGCATGGATAATGTCGTCAAACTTCTTCCCAAACTGGTAGATGCTCATGCAAGCTTCTTCTATCCATGACTGGATAGGGATGATATACAAATCAACATGATGAGGCAGATTGACTACACCATCATACCGATGATCAAAGATTATCGAATGATGACTTGTTGTATAAGCCTCAAATTGATCCACGTCATAAGGAACCTTTGTATGTGAAGGTAATAGCTGAAATTGATGCATCATATCTTACTCTTCACTACACTACCTCTCTATGTATTCATTACGGATATTGATATATGGCTCAAACTGATCATATGGATAAAATGCATGCTCCTTTTCCACATAAAATTTTCCCAAGGCCATAAGATCCATGCTCTCTTCTTTAAAAACTTCATATATAGGATCTTCAATAAAACCTTCAAGAGACACAAATCTCCCTCCATTAGATATGGCATAGACAAGATTATCAATAAAACCATCAAAATTGTTTGTTTCATTAATTTCCTCCTCAGACATGTCATAGATTGGATTTTCCATGAATGTACAACAATCCTCATCAACATCTTTGTCAGACATAAGGGAATCTTCGTCACTTGTATCATGCTCCAGGATATACTTTTCTTCATCTTCATACTCATCTTCTTCAGAAAAAATGTCATAAGGCAATAAAATTTCCATACTATCATCATTGTATGGAGAACACGTAGGAGTGCCATTATGCACACTACAATTTTCATGATAAGCTTCATTATAAGCTTCTGTATTGGTTTCATCATGAGGTAGATATGGAGTACAAATGTGATCATCATAATTGAAATAATCATGAAATCATTCCCAATCATCAATATTCTTCGTTGATGTGACATGAGGAGGGTCTTCAATAATATCTTCAATGAATGGCTCTCCATGCAGATCCTCAATGGGATCATCATGGATTTCTTCTTAATTTTGATCTCTTGGAGGTAGAACCCAATACCTATCATTTCATATCCTGATGAGACAAGGTAATTTAGGGTATTCCTCATGATATTCTATCTAGGGAAAAGAAATGTGAAGGAACCCTTCCAGGAACTTGTCTAAATATTCCACTGTAGTCTCTCCTATATGTTATTGCCTCAAGAATATTCTAAGGAAGCTTGAAAGTAATACCTTTATTTGGAATACAATTGAGACACCATGCACAAGAATTTCCTTGTGGAGTAATGACAAATATTTCAATCATATTATCTTAATACAAAACATTGAAGTCAATGAGAATTTTAAGGAACGGTATGACATGTCGGACCTCTGTATGCTTATTTCCCCAAAATATAGGTAGATGATAAGATATATCTTCACCATTATGATAATTAGGGAATCCTGGGATGTTTGAGAAGTTAATGGAAGGATATTTATTGAAAATCCGATCTCTTTCCTCATCCATATTGCTTACTCAATAGTAAGCATTTGATATAAACATGGAGCTGTCAAAATAATGAGCTTTAAAATTTTACTGTTTGCATGGGCTCACCTACACACAATCAATCTCAACAATTTTTGTGAGAAACAAAGGTTTTATCCCTTCAATGGAGTCTCCATGTGAAAATTAAAATATGCATCATAAATATTTCACAAAAATTATCTTTTTTTCTTTTCTTTATATAAAGGAAAAAAGGTTAGTGGAGGTGCCAAACAAAGAATCAAATATCTACTCGAATCATTCATCAAAAAAAGAAAAAAAAGAAAGAAAGAAGAAAGTCGTAACCCAGGAATAAAAATAGTTATCCCCAGCAATGTCGCCAAAATGTGTTGCCGCATTTCACACACCTGGGGGTTAAGTGCAACAAAAATATTCAAGCTGCTAGGTGTGTCCTTGGGGGAAATTCTCGAGCCAAGTAATGTCACTTGATCTTGACTCCTTTGTTTATGCCAAACTCCTAATGAATCCAAGGGGGGTGGTCCCTAAGAAAGAGTTGTCTAAGGCTCCTTACGTTTTAATTGTTGTTGATGGAAGTAAGTTGTTTCGGAGTTTTTTGAAGTAAATTATGATACAAGATTGTTTGCAAATTTAAGTAAATATTCTGCAACATAATTTCAACACATAAAGCGAGAATAAAACAATTGCAAATCAGATCAGTGCCAATGGAGTCAAATTGAAATAATGTTGTTGAAGTAGAATGTTTTGAAAATGTGTCTTGGTCAGTTGTAATTATTAAGAGATGGGTTGAATTAAGGGAAGGGAAGTCTCGATATACTGGAATTACTGAGAATTTGTTCAGAATATGACTAAAGTGGTTCCTCACTCAAAAATGTGGGTTGAATCGGAGTCTCTGAGAAGGTGTCCAACACTACACCAATAATGATGTAGCCTGACCATATCTCAAGGTCGCTATTCAGTTGTTCCTGCTTCCTTTGAGAATTTTTCCCACGATTGTTAACTATCGTACACCGAATTTTTGTAATGTTTATAAGGGAGTTGATTTTATTAATGAATTATTAGATTAATGTGAAGAAATTAGAAAGTGTCTAAAATCGCTTTTGATTTCCCAATGACTAGGAAAAGCCCACAGAGGGAAAGAGCATACACAATTTGGTGACAACATGTTTATTCCAATTTGATACAACAAATAAGTTTGTAAAATAAAAGGATTAACGGATAATTATAACCGCAACTATGTGTCACTTTCTGATCATCCACCAATAATTAGCAAAGCCTTTAGTTGGTGGTGAGACCATACTTCATGGAAACGAGTTGGGTAAGAAAGTAAAACTTAATCTGAGATGAAATAAAATAAAATAAAACTAATGTATACAATCTTTCAAGAAGGCATATTGCATGCAAGTGTTGATTAGTAAAATGCAAACCATGAAAGAGACTGTGAATCCCCCGAGGGGGATTGGATTTTGGGCGTTGTGTAGCCCACTTGCTTTCTTTATTAATGAGTTTACAATATGATAAAAATGAATTATGATTTGAACTTTCATCCTTTAAAGGGATCAAAAGTCTTACAATGTCGCTGGGAAAGAAAAGGAAAGAAGAAAAGGGATGGAGGATGGAGATTTTTGATGTCCAGGATGACCAAAATTTGAAATTTGAGCAGTATGTCCTCCTCATTTTCTCAAAACCTGTTAGAAACCAGTGAGTTAAATGTGTTAGAATATTGTAAATTTATCAAAGAAAATGCATAATCTACACAACTCAATATTCTCATAAAATTGTAGATTTTTTAGTAAAAATGGAACTTTGAAAGATTGAAACAGATCAAGTTTAGGATAAATATTTAAAAGTGAATCTAGATCTGATATATATTATAAATAAAATCATATTTCAAATACAAAATTATTTATCCAATTTTACTAAGCATCAAGTTACCGAAACCAAGAAGAAAGCTTGAATTTTAGAGAGAAGAAGACTGAAATTCCCAAGCCATGGCTTGAAAGAAATGAAGGAGAGAGGGATCTCCAAAACAATTGTATTAGAAAAAACAAAATGGATGTTGTAAAGAGAAGTGGATGAAACCGAGCTCCAATACCCTTCACTCTGAGACAAATCTACAAAAACTAGGTAATTTCTCAAAAGAACAAGGTTAATCTAGTCATTTAATTAATAAAAAAGGAGAGAATAAGTATAACCAATTACATTTTTCTACTCCTACAAAATTCTGATAATAAAATGAACATAAGTAACTTGACAACAACAAATACTTATTGAAATTTTACTAGATCTAAACACATCATTCAAAAGAAATAAAGCATGAAATTCCACATATTTCACCTCAGATTTTGACCAAATTACAAGATCACAATGAAATCACAGACTAGCCTCCAAAGCCTTCAATATTTATTAGCAAAAAATCAGAAACATAAGTACAAAGGGTAGAGGTTCAATGCATCCTTTCTTCTAAAGGAGGAAAACCTTGCTTTTATAGCAAAAAAGAAGCTCAATCCCCAACGGGACAAATTTGACAAGTGTGAGGTGTTTTGGGGGTTGAGAAAATGGTGGATTGAGTGTTGGAATGAAGGGATTCCACCTATATTAAGGTATGCCACTTGGTTTGGGAAGCCTTTACCTCCTCTAACCACTTCATCCAAGTGGAAAAACCACCATCCATGAGCAAATTTGCCTCCCTTTTGTGGAAGTGAGTTGGATCCCCTCCTATGATGGTTGAAGATGCTCCTTTATGCTCATAAATGTCCTATACAATATCCTCAACAACTTTGACACCTCATAGACAAGTCCCAGACAAGCTTCCTTTGATTTCAGATTGGGGTGTTTTCCTATTTTTCCATTTATTTGACCATCTGAGTCATTTCGGAGAGAAAATCCAAATTAATAATTGAAAATTACTAATTTGACTCTTAAAAGTGGGTTTAGGGGTTAAGTTAGGTCTCTGGGTCCAAAAAAGAGCATCCCCATGACCAAATTGAATCCCTAGGCCAAATTTTATTACCTTTTGAAATACTACATTTAAAATACATGTTATCGATGATTTTATTAAAAAAACTAAAAATTTGAAAATACTAGGAGGGACTTATCAGATGTTCATGAAACTATGGACATATGACTAGCATGGTATACTACATAGACCCTAGGATTTAATAAGCTTTCTGAGAAAAAAGTTACCAAACTCACCATCCCGACTTTGGAGAATTTTGAGTGAAAAAATTGAAAATTATAAGTCGCTTAAAAAAACATCATATAATTAACAAGGGAAAAAGATACTCAAGGATGATGACCTTGATGACTAATTCTAAGAAGGCCAAGCCTTTTACATGAAAGAACCTCATCCTATGTCATTTATTACAATTCCCTCGAAAGGGCATGAACATCCAAAAGAGGCCACAACTGGCTCTGATGAAACAATGAAACTTCCGAGCACTGAGTAAGAACAAGTGATTTGTTCCGATCCTTGGTGGCTCCCTTGAAAAATCCCCTAAGTGCAACTTAGTGGATAACATAGTACTTATCTACCCAAGTGTTCTTGGGATTCTTTCATTGTTATAAATGGAATAGTTAACCCTTGTAATTTACATCATTGAGATTAATAGTGTTATTTTTCTTTTTTATTCATGTCAAGTGTTATTCATGATCTAGGTTAGTCCCGAATATGTACATAGTATCAGAGCAGGATCCTTGTTTGTTTCTTTTTTTTTGAGTAACTGTATACCTCTCCCGTTGTTTTCAAATTTTATTTTAAATTAGCTTTTCATGCCTCAAGCCTGATGTAGTTTCAATTTCATATCTAGATCTTCAATTTCAGTCTCTTTGCACATCGACCTCTCTGTAAGACTACAATCTACCCTCTTTTCTTGAGTTTGAGATAAGAAAAAAATTAACACCCATAACTATATATCTGTGGGTGATCTATCTCCTTCATACTCAAGTTCATGGGTGCACATTCATCAGGCATCCATTTTTTCTCCTTGTTACACAAAAATATCGTCATGTTGAGCCATGTGTTAACTCTATGCCTCAATCCCTAAAGTTCCCTTGGATAAAGGTCATTGAATAGGAGGTTCTTTCCTTACCTTTTTTCCCCTCTAAGAAGGAAGGCACTCTTTCTCCTAAGGCAAAGAGCATCAACACCTTTTTCCTTCATGCTAGAAGTGCCATCAGTGATCTTTCCCTTCATGGTAGGTGCACCAACGCTCTTTTCCTTCATGAAAATTGTGTCGATGGTGTTTAGAGGAAAAAAAATGAAGTTTCTAGGCTATTCTTGAAGGTGGATGAGGTGGAGGACTATCCCTATCATCTAAGTGAGGTGGTATTCGGTTCCCTAACCTATGGGGAAGATCCCTTAGACCCCTTCTCCTAATCCTCAACCTACTCTATCCCTTTAGCCTTATAAATTGATCCCTCTCTCCATTGTGAAGGGAGGAAGGACTATGGTACTCTTATGCTGGTGAAATTTCTAGGTGATCCATATCATCCTTTGGGAGAAAAGATCTCATGCTTTGGGAGGCTTACTATCTTGATTTGGAGGCTTGGCTTGGATTGTTGGATGGAAGGTTGCAACGTTAAGGCTAGGTTGTGACACTCCCTTATGTAATTCTGTGTATCTCCTTGAGTACATTAATACAAATCTCTTTCCATAAACATTGATGTGTTGATGATGTTTAGAGTTTTCTTCCTTAATTTTTAGCTTTGATCAATCCATGTTTAGATACGCATGTACCGTTTGCTTGTTTCCACTTACTTTACAGGGTTTTGCATCTCAAGATCTGAAGGCTCTAGAGCTTGGATCAACAAAGAGAGAAGAAGATTTGCAGACCTTAGGTTGGTGATCTATCCATTAACTTGCATTTCTATTTGATCTAGGAAAGTAGGATGTATTATGTACTCGATTTGTTCTAGATCCACTTAGACTAGGGAGATCTGGCTTGAGTCCGCTTGAGTAGATTTATCCAATAACACTCTTCTTGACAACATGTAGGATTTTCTATTTGTTGGTGCATTGTTTCTTTGGTCTAGAAATCCTTGAGATTCCAAATCAAATATTGAGATTGTGAGCAAGTGTGAAAACTGTTTGGTTTCATTGAGAGAATTTTTTCAAGTTGGTTGCTTCCAGCCAAATCTTGTTCCATGAGCATCTCCTCTTCATACGGTGGAGCTTCAAGGGTTGGTTTTGTTGGATTCCTTCAGTTTATAAAACTCCCTCTAGTGTTTTTTTATTTACTTATTTATGTGGAGGTAATCCCTTTTCATTTGTTCGTTTCGATCTTATTACCAAGAACATGGTGGAGCTACGGCCAACATGAAATTCCTTCTCATGCATTGTTTTCCTATATGTAAAGGATTCTATAGATGTTGGACAAATTGAAAGAGCTATAAGTTGTTTATGGCCATCTATATGAAGTTCACAAGGTAGAATTTCCAAGCAAAATAATGGAGGCCCATGAGCAAAGACCATTCTTGGAAACTCGTTCATGCTCACATATACCTAAATATCCACATCATCCCTCCCTCCTTCTCTAACAGTGATACCGTTTCATCTGAGCTCTCACTCTCTCTTCCTTGTTTATATGCATGTTCGAGGCAATTGATGTTAGGATATTTAGACACTTAGGAGTTAGTTAAGATCAACTTGTGTAATGTATCCGTTAGGTAAAGTGTGTTTCTTTAGTATGCATTTGTAAATATTCTAATCCGACGGTCATGAAATGTTCTAGACATACAATGATCTGACGGTTCAACTTCTCTTAGGTCATACCTACCATTGATTCGTGCCTTAACACTCGATTGGTCCATGATCTCTATTTAAAGAGCATGGAGGGTCCTTGGCTAGTTGATCAATTATGAGAAGCTCATGTAACTTTCTTTATTTTGCATAATAAATTGCTCCAAGTAGCTATTTACCTGGGGCCATGGAATGTTTCCCTCTCGAGGTTTTTAACCACGTGACAAACATTGGTGTATGGATCTGTGATTTGTTTGTGTGAGTAGTTGCTCTTGGTGTTTGGTCTTTTGGGAGTACCCTGTGTACCCAAACATAGTATCGGAGCGTTTATGAAGAGTCGCTTCCGTTTGTGATCAAGATCTAGTTCCAGTGTTGTCGAAACTTTGAAAGGGTTTCTGGTTCTGGAGTTTATGTGCATTTGTTTCCTGTGGGATCTATTCCATTGCGTCTGGAGCACCATTTCCATTGGAAAATAGTTTTTGTTTCATTGAAAACTGTTTTCGGTTGATCCAGAAACACCCATTTCGGCAAATCTAAAGGTATAATGTTACAGTGACGGATTTGTTTTATTTTTTTTTAGATCTCTCATATTTTTTTAGTTTTATTATTAGATCTTTATTGTTTTAGTCTCGGACTATTGCCTTCTCTGGTTGTGTATGCTCTTTGCTGTGCACCTTGCACGATCGCGGCGAATCAGAAACAGAAAGGGAAAGCTTTTTTTCTTGTCTTCTCGGCTACATATGCTCTTTGTTGTGCACTTTGTACGATCACGACGAATCAAAAAAAATGAGAAAACTTGTAAACGTAGACTTTTTGAGCAAGCTAACCAAGATCTAACCCCATAGTGTGGGAAAGTTTTTTTGTTTTTGTTTTTCGGTTTTTTTGTGATTTGCAGGAAAAAAAGGCAAGCACGAAGAACAAGAGAGAAGATTTTTAAAATAAAAAAAATTACTTCCTCTTTCCATTCTTTTATGTACCTTTTAAACTTAACTCACTTGGTCCAAAGTTGCTTTATTCCTTAATATCTCTTGAGTTCAAGTCTTATTAAGCTACTTTTTAGTGCATGCAATTTCTATTTTCAAGTTACTTTATTGTAAAAGTGCATCTCACTTAAATAAAATAAAATAAAAAGTGAGTCACTTAAGTCTATTAACTTATTGCTGCAATATCTAAAGTAACATTATTGTAAAAGTGAACATCACTTATTCTACAAAAGTGATTCACTTAAAAGCAACTTTATTATAAAGTGATTGTCAAAGGTTGATATTGGGAAGAGGGAGATTCTTTTTTTTAGTTGGTCAAGTTAATATCTGCCACGCCACTATTGGGGACACCTTCAACATTTTCTTTGATCAAGCATAACTTTATCATTCGGAATCAGTTTTTAGTGTCGTTTTTTTTAAAACAGCCTGATTTTTCAAGCTCTTTGCATCCAGGTAGTTAGTTTCTATTTTTTCAGCCATTATTTTCAATTATGGCCACCCCTTGTGATATTATACTTACTAGTTCTAACTATTTCTTATAGAAATCTCATATGGAGGATGTTCTAAGAAGTAGGGGACTTTGAATCCAAATGATTTTTCATGCATTCAAGACTATTTATCTAAGTATAAAACTCTTAGACTCTTATGTGAAGAATGCAAGATTAAGAAATAATACAAACAATGTATTTATCATATTCTTTCCAAACTTGGACCTACATATTCTGTTTTTGTATCCACATTTACTCCATGAAAGAATCATTGAATGTAGCTAGCTATCAAGAGCCTAGCCTTGAATCCTTTTGTGATTCCTTAATTAGAGAGCAAGATAATCTCATTCATCTTGGAATAATTAACAATGCAGATACATCTGGAAAATCCTTATAGTCCCAACAGAAAGAAAAGTCCAAGCCTCCCAAGAAACAAAATTTTCGCAATAATAAGCCAAACAAGGGTCCCAAACCCTCTCAGTCAATGCCTTCTTTAAAAAATGACAAATGATCCAAGACAAAAGGAAAGAAGACTAAGCGTCATTGCAATTTTTGTGGGAAAGATAATCATGATGAATCTAAGTGTTTCAAAAAGATGGCAGCATTGGAAGCAACAATGAAGAAGCACCACATCAGCCTAGATTCGTCTTCAGAATATACCTCTCTTGCACATGCACTTTGTGCTTCTGGTTACTCTTATACTGCATCTTCTTCTTCTACTTCAAATGAATGTAACACCAAAAAAATATTTGTTGGTGATGATACATCTGTAAGTGTTGTAGGATCTGGAACAGTTCCAGTAGAAAATGGTCATTTCAGTGATGTACTATATGTTCCAAAAATTTCCTGCAATTTGTTATCAATCTATCAAATTACTCATTCAGGTGAAGGTAAAACTGTAATGTTTACACCTCACCAAGTTGTAATCAAGGATTTTAAAAATCTTCAAAATGTCCTTGCTACTGGAGCTGTTGATGATATTACCAGGTTGTACAAATTTAACAACTTTGGGTCATCACCTTTTCCTTCAGTTTTTGTTGCTCATAGTGATAACTTGAGATAAACTTTGGCATGAGCAATTTGGTCACTTAAATTATCGCTCATCACAACAACTATGTAAAGACAATATGGTGACTGGTCTTCTAATGGTATCTTGCAAGGATGGTGTTTGTTCCAGTTGTGTACTCGAAAAACATCATCAGGATAGTTTTGATAAACGTGCCTCTTGGCACACCTCGGTTCCCTTGGAGCTTGTGCATAGTGACTTGTGTGGTCCTCTTCCATCTGCTTCCTTTTCTGGTTTCAAATATTTCTTAACTTTCATTGATCACTACTCCATACGCACTTGGTTTTACTTCCTAAAACTTAAGAGTGAAGTATTTAACATGTTCTTGGCCTACAAGGCACTTGTTGAAAAACAATCTGGTCATCAAATTATTAAGTTAAGATCTGACAATGGAGGAGAATATTTTAACAAAAAGTTTACTACTTTTTGCACTGAACAAGGAATCCAACAACAACACACTGTTCCATATACACCACAATAAAATGGTGTAGCTAAACGGAAGAACCACACTTTAAAAGAAATGGCTAATTGTATGATCCAATCTAAGGGACTAAGTCTTCAATATTGGGCTGAGGCCATAAATTGTGCAAATTATATAGTTAATCGCACACCCACTAAAGTTTTACAAGGTATAACACTGGAAGAAGCATGGATTAAAATTAAACCAGATGTAAGTCACTTCTGTGTGTTTGGCTGTGAAGCATGGGCTCACATTCCGAATGAAAAATGGAAAGCATTGCAGCCTAAAAGTGAAAAGTGCATATTTGTTGGATGTTCTGAAAATGTAAAAGGTTATAGACTTCTTCAGCCACATTCTCATGATATAATCATTAGAAGAGATGTTAAATTTGAAGAAAATATCTTGGCCTGCGAGCCTAATTCGGCGATTGTGCCTTCTTCTTCTTCTTTCAACTTCCTTCACAAATTTCCAACTCTAGTTTCTTATGATGATAGTGAGGATGAAAATCCACCTTTGCCTGCTCATGTTCCTCTAGTTGCACCAGCACCAATGCTTCCTCGATGGGTCCGTTCAACATGTGAAGCAGCTGGTGATCTTGCCGGTGATCCTAGAGATCAACGTCGAACACGTTCTTAGTTTTAGCGAGCCTCTTATCTTTTGGCTCAAGTTTTCGAGAATCATGATCCAGAAACTTTTGCAGAAGCTTTAGGAAATCCAGATTGGGATACAGCTACGGATGAAGAATGTCGTTCCTTAATGGCCAATGATACTTGGGATCGTGTTCCTCTTCCAAAAGGAAGAAAAATTTTCATATGTAAATGGATCTACATAACTAAGTATGCATCAGATGGAAGTGTTGAAAGACTTAAGGCAAGATTAGTTTCCAAAGGTTTTTCCCAAGTTGAAGGGATTGACTACAATGAAACCTTTGACCTTGTCGCAAAAATGAACTCCATCCGCCTTGTTTTTTCCTTTGCAACCTTACATAATTGGGAAGTCCATCAAATGGATGTCAAGTCTGCCTTCTTACATGGTGATTTACAGGAGGAAGTTTACATGGAACAACCTCCTGGATATGTTCAAAATAACTCTAGACTTGTCTGTCGCCTTAAGAAAACCTTATATGGCCTTAAGCAAGCTCCTAGAGCTTGGTATGCCAAAATGGGTAGCTTTCTCCTTGACACTGGTCTCTCTAGATGCCATTCTGACCCCAATGCCTATACCAAGAAAGTAGGAAACCATCTCATCATACTTGTTCTTTATGTTGATGATCTTATCCTTACTGGTAGTGACCCTAAACTTTTAACCCATGTGAAATCCAGTCTTAAGCAAAATTTTGAAATGTCAGACCTAGGACATTTGCATTATTTTCTTGGTCTCCAAGTATTGCAAACCAAAAAAGGAATATTTCTTTCCTAGTCTAAGTATACTTGTGACCTTCTTCATTGCTTTCACATGGAATATTGTAAACCAGCCCCTTCTGCCTTCCAGTCTCTAGTCAAACTTTTTGCCACTTGTACTTCTCCTGAAGTAGATGCCACCTTGTATCGACAACTTTTTGGTAGTCTCTTATACTTGACTCATTTCCATCCTAACCTTTCCTTTGCCGTTGGTCATGTTTCCCATTATATGAAAACACCTCATGAAAGTCACTCAAAAGTAGCAAAAATAATACTTCGATATATTCGAGGTACAATTCAGTTTGGGATTCATTACAGTACAGGGGGGAAACCTTTGCTGGTTGGTTTCACTAATTCAGATTGGGCCGGTGATCCTGATGATCGAAATTCTACTACAGGTTATGTTTTCAGTGTGGAATTTGGACCTGTCACTTGGGCTTGTAAGAAAAAACAAGCTCTTGCTCTTTTTTTCAGCAGAAGCAGAATATCAAGCCGTAGTTAATGCCAGTTAGGAAGGTTTATGGCTTCGACAGATCCTTTCAGAGTTTGGATTCAAGTAGCAGGAGCCTACTCCACTTTGGTGCGACAATAAAGTGCCATCAAGCTTGCCAAAGATCTAGTTCTACATTAATGCAGCAAACACATTGAGCTACACATGCACTTCATCAAAAATCTTGTTCATGATCGTGTTCTTGAAATGCTCTACTACACTACAGATGATCAAGTTACAGACATCTTCAAAAAGTCTCTTGCAGAAGCAAAGTTTTATAAACTTCGATCTTGTTACCACCTAAGTCATACTTAGTGGTTTTTTATGAAGTGAGCCTGGTGAACCGGATAAAGATGATCTGTTCGAACTTCAGAAGACCTTCGGAAGTGCTTCTGGGAAGTGCTTGTTGTACTATATCACATGTTCATACCCCATAGGGGAGTTGTAATAAAATTTTCTAGCATGATAGTGTCTATAAAAGACTTGGTCTCTTAGACTTTATTTGTCAATCCGATTAGCCCAGGGTGTTTTTTCCCTTGGTTATTATTGGTTGTTGAATAAACGACTAATAATTTCTGATTTTTTCACTCAATACCTCCAACGTTGGGGTGGTCGGCTTGGCATTTAGGCCTATTGAGTTTATTAGAGTCTATGTGTCAATGTATAAACATGCTAGGCATCATGGATTAGTCATATGAACATGTCTAAGTCCCCCTAGGTTTTATTTTTTTTGTTTTTTAAAGTTTTTTTTAATTTTAATTTTTCCACAAAACTTAGGCTATTTTTTAATAGTTTAATTGGAAAAATTGGTTTTGTATTAAAAGTGGGCTCGGAAATCAGTTTCATTCATGGGATGCTCATTTTCAAGCTAAGAGGACCATGTAAACCCATAAACCCACTTTTTCTAAGTTTTGAGTGATTTGTCCATCACTCAGGTCAAAAATCCCTACAAATAAAATATTGATTATTTTAATTGATAAATTAATTAAATAATGGAGAAAACCCCAAATCCTAAATCATTGGGATTTGCTACAATTTGACTGAAATCAGTCTCATAGGCTTGGGATTGATTGTATCTGACCATCCCTTGACAGAAGGAGGTGACCTGGGATGAACAGAGAGTACATTTATGCATGCAATCTTGGGAATTGTGCCCTCCCTCTCTCCTCCACACGTGTGTGCTCATCTGGATGAGTTTTGGTGGATGTTTCAGTTAGCAGGTTGAGGTGTCAATCAGATCAACTCTCTGATTGATAGTTCCACTTAGTGAGACTCAGATCAGACTCAGATAAACTCAGATCAGGCTCAGATTCACTCCACATGTAGCTGCAGTCTCTCTCTCCTTGGGATTTGCGCCCCCCTGGGCTAGATCTCTTGTTTTTGCTATAAATAAAGCACATATTACCTCTTCCAAGCTAGTTAGAACTAGGATTGAGGTGTTGTTGCTATTGTACTATTGTTATTGTTTACTAATCTGGAATAAAGAAGATTTGGAGGAAAGATCTATGGTGTAATTCTCTTCATGTGTGGATGGTGATTGTTAGATGCTTATGATATATAATCTGTGTTATTTATCTTTGATTTTGATAATTAATTGTTGGCATTGAAGGAGAGAGCTCCCTCCTATTAGGATAAGATTTTATTCTGGTTTGATTTATTCTCTTACTGTTTGCTTGTTTTAGATCTATTGGAGTTGCATGTATTTTAAGTTTAATTGCATGCTTTCCAATTATCTTTTCCAACAACACCTATGTTTTAACCATCTGTTTGTGCAAGGATTTATAAGTTGCAGGTGATCTCACTTGTAGAAGGGGTTGATCTGGTCTACATATTCCTTATCTTCAATATCTTCTGGATGACATAGTCCCTCGGTGTTCCACCAAAGTAGACTCCAAAGCCCAACATTCCCAGGCTTCCAACACTCTTTCTCTCTCTTCCTCCTTCGAAAAATCAGATTTCTTACTTGGTTACTATGTTCAAAAGTTTTGATATCATTTGGATTTGTAATATTAAAGTAAAACTTACATAGATCTATTGTTTCAAGGCTCATAGACTAGATCTCATTCCTAAAAATGTTTCATAAAGCATTCTAGATCTAGTTTAGGGAAATCGTCTGTTTTGCATGGCAATTTAAAGAGAATCTGTAGGTTGCATGCTTTAGATTTCTATTTTTATTTTAAAAATATTAAATCAAGCAATCATTGCATATTTCATTGGCTTCCCAAAAAGCAAGCCAATATCCCAAGGAAAGCTTGCTTTCCTTGGTTCCTTTTTCACCGTTTTAGCTAGTTTTAACTTAGTTTTGGTTGGTTTAAAGTAGGCTGACCCAAAGGTACTTCCAAAGTGATTTTGGGAATATTTCATTCTAACATGCTCACTATATTTTAGCATGCATAATAGAAAGAAGAGAAGCTATTGTTCGAAAGTGGCTTTGGGATCGTTCAAATCCAGGATCGTTCAAATCCCCCCCAGGGGTCTCCCTTTTGACCATAATTTTAAAATTTTGGGAAATTTGTAAAGCCTTGGTTTCATCATGTATAAGAACCAAGAGGATTCAGATAATTTTACTGATATCGTAATAGCAAATAATAAAAATTTTCTCCGAATAGGCTCTTTCGGGCCCATTCGCCATCCCCCTTGAGGGGATTCACGCCTTTTTGTTGTTTTCCACATTGTCTTACTTCTTTTAGCTTTAGATTAGTTTCATTCATGTAGAATAACATGATTTTATTACTTTATCATATATTCCATATTAAATTATCAAATTAAATCGAATACTTACCCCACAACTTCCTGATTAACCCGCAAGGGGAAAGAGAGGCATGGTAGGAATAATTAGAAAACTTGTGATTTGTTTCTATTTGTTGCTTATCTTTGATTTTATGTAAGTAATTTTTCTAAAATCAACCCCCTCCTTGATTCCTCGATTGAGGTCCACTTGGACCGAAAGAGGTTCCTGGTGGGTTTTTTTTTCTAAGAAAACACACCCTTTAAAAGTCACTAAAATTGATAAGACTCCGGTGTGTATGCTCTATACTTGGTTGCGGTTCGTCCAATCAGCCAAGCTGCATCAAAGATTAAAGGAAATTTGGGGTCTAAAATGGGCCTTATAAGAAACATGCCAAAAATAAATTTTGTGAGTTGGAATTCAAGAACCAATAGAATTTCAAAAAAATGAGTCAAACATAATGGTTGAATTGACATATTTGTCACAAAAGAGAACTACTTTTTTGTTTGTATTTTCGACATATCTCCCTTTGTTTTTACTCAAATTCCAAGTGGGAGAGCTCGTTGGATGCAGAATTTTTAATTCTGCATCCAACGAGTACCCACACTGCATAATTTTGATAGACCCCGCTACCCAAAAAACAAGAAATACCTGAAAAATGTGATGATGATGTCATCATCACATTTTTCAAGTATTTCTTGTTTTTTGGGTAGTGGGGTCTATCAAAAGTATGCAGTGTGGGTACTCGTTGGATGCGGAATAAAATTCCACATCCAACGAGATCTCCCACTCAAAATTTGAGTATAAACACAGGGAGATATGTCGAAAATACGAACAAAAAAAGTAGTTTTTTTCATTCTTCCCCCAAAATTAATAACTATTATTTTATTATTTTCCTTAGGAGGTCCATTTTAGACCTCAAATTTTATCTAATGAGAAACGTGAGTGACTAGTTTAATTAGTCTTCACCTTCCCCAATCAACCACCATCAGGCGAAAATCCAATGCCTCGATCAAACCGTAAGCGGTGGCAAAATACCCAAAGGAAGCGGGAACTCTTGAAAAGTGACCTCGAGGCGTCGATATCTATTACACCTTCAGGTGCATTATGAACAACAGTCTTAGAGACTCCATTCAGCCCACATTCCTTGTGCATAGCCGTGAAGGTTTAGTTTTGGACATACTCCAAGTACTCTCGGGTATATCTGGAGTCCCCCCCTCGCCTAATTTTAATCAACTCATATTTCACATTAACTTAAAACGTACCAAGAGGCAATCACAAAACATTTACTCCAAGCACATGCAAGTACATTGATTATTTTATGGCTCCATTTTAAGGCATTGGCTATTTTCTTTCCATATATATATATATATATATATATATATATTGTGTCTCAGCATTGTGCTTTTGTGTGCTCATTTGTTCTCTTGTCATCTATGGTTGTTTATGGTTAAATTTCTAACTCCTAAGTAACTCATTAAGTTTAACAGCACCATACTAAATAATTTGGCTTTAGTAACTTAATAGGGTCTACCCCCCTTGGCTTTGTTAGGAGTTGAGCCTAAACGGAGGAGTCAAGAACAAGGTGACAACCTTGACTCGAGACTTGCCCCCAAGGACACACCGAGTGGCTTGAAGATTTCTACCACGTCCTCCCCCAAGGTGTGTGAAAGGCGGCAACACTTTTTGGCGCTGTTGCCGGGGATAAATCTTTTTATTCCCGAGTACGAATTAGCTTAACTTTTTTCTAAACAACTAAAAAGATAAAAAAAAATTGATTGATATTGTCTTTAAAAAACATAAAAATTAAAACTCAATCCATCTGGCAACTCCACTGTCTAACATCCCTCCAAGAATTTCTACTTGAAGAAACCGCCATCAATTATTCAATCCTCTCCCTGATCTTAAAAGGTTTATTAGGGAAATATTGAATAGGCAGACTTCTCGTAGAAACCTTGAAAACTTAGGAGACCAATCCCTCTCAGATATCCATCACATATTTGTAGAGAGCCATGTTCACCAATCTCAAGAAATGACAGAATTATTCAAACCCCTTGACTTTTCTCAGATAGCAGGTGCTCCCCATGCCATTCCAAAATATGCTATCACGAAGCTCCCCATATTTCAGGGCAACAATTCCATCACTGCCAAGTCTCACCTTCGAAAGTTTGAAAAGCACCTGGTCAGTTAATGCAATGATGCTGCCCATGACCATGACGATGTCAAATTGAAGCTCTTTTCTTTATCCTTAGAAGATGATGCTGAAGAATGGTACCTCGACCTAGATGATGATTCATATAAAACTCTTAGTGAATTCCAAGATGGTTTTAGGAAGAAATGGGGAGAAAAGAAGGAGCCAAGACATTTGCTTGCTGCACTTTATAGCATAAAGAATATGGAGAATGAAACCATGGATGAATTTAACACTAAATTCAGGTGTGTGGTTGCGGACCTTCCCAGATACATCAAGTCAACAAATTCCTCTATCCTCATATCCTACATTGAAGCCTTCACTGGTGACTTAAGGTACCAGTTGAGAGATAAAGAACCGATCGATATGAAAACTGCCCAGGAATTGGTCGAGGAAATAGAAAAGAATATGCAATCTTCAAGAAAGTCCAACATTCCAGGTTACACTAGGGGAAACACTTCCTGAAGCAAAGAGACCAAGGATAAAGCTGTTGAATTAGAAGAAAAGGGAACTTCTAAAGATCCCATGGAAAAGGTGGCGGACATGATAAAAAAACTTGGTTACTAGTAAAAACCAACAGATGGCCAATCATACTGCACAATTGAATGACATGTAGAATAGATTGTTCACAATGGAAAGAAATAATGGACCTAGGAAATTTCAGCCCAAGCAAAATCATATGTATCAGAATAAATCCCCTCAGTAAGAGCCTAGGAGTCCAAACCAGTTAGACTCAGCTAACATGGTAGAAGAAGTACTTCAATGGTGTAGACCTTGTGAACAATTCCACCAAGAAAGCACTTGTTATGTTGCAAATCAAGTCATGGAACATGAACTTACTGAGTTCAGTAGTCAGAAAACAACTTCAAGCGAGCTTGATCATGTATACATGGTAGGCTAGGCCTACCCTTTGTCACCAGCTAAACAATACAAACCTAAGGATGAAACCATTGCAGAATCTTATAGTGAAACTTATGATGAAAACCATAATGTGCATGATGGGACTCCTACATGTTCTCCATATAATGATGACATTCTGGAAGGTTTATTGCCTTGTGACCTTTTTTATGAAGAAGATGAGTATGAAAATGAGGACAAGTATAACTTGGAGCATGATACAAGTGAAGAAGACACCCTTATGTCCGACAAAGATGTTGATAATGAACTAGAAAATTTTGATGGTTTTGTTGATTCTCCTATCCATGGCGTATCTAAAGGAGATGGCATGGACCTTGTGGCCTTGAGAAATTTTGATATGGAAAAGGAGCATGCAGTTTATCCATATGATCAGTATGAGCCATATATCAGAATCAGTAATGAAGATAAAGAGAACTTGATATCAGAACTTGATATCAGCAATGGGGAATCCATCACATCTGACATAGATGGCGGTGATGACTATTGGAATTTTTGTGAATATCTTATTGAGAATCCCATCTATGCTATATCCAGTCAGGGGAGTGTCTCATTAGAAATTTGTGGAAGTCCAATCTACTATACTTCCATAGACGGAAGCGTGGATGTGGAGACCTGGGAAAATCCTAGTATGGAAAAGTAGCATTCAAAACTCTTATATGATCATTCATAGTCATATCATGCAGAGCTGCACAAAGGTATCAATAATGAAGACATTGAGAAGCAGTGTTGTGAAAAGATAGATGTGATGCAATTAGTAGAATATTAGTCTCAATTATCATCTTCACATATAGAGTTTCCTTATGATTTGGAGCCGCTTGGGGCTTATACAGTGAGTTATCATCTAGTAAGCCTTGATGATCAGTATGATGGTGTAGTCAATCTGCCTCATCATTTTGATTTGTACATCAACCCTATCCAACCATGGATAGAAGCAGCCTACGTAAGCACTTACCAGTTTGGGAGGAAGTTTGACGACATTATTCATGCCTATGATTTCCCATCCATCCTGCCCCTTCCGAATCATCACACAGGTTTTTGTTTTCTGAATAAAGTATCCTTACTTTGGCTGGTAACCAAAGACAAAGAATTTTTTTTTTATAAAAATAAAATTCTTAGGTGGTTACATTGGATTTGTTATTACACCTAACCTTTTCATATCATGCTTAGAGTAGGAAAATAAGCTCCTTAAAAGAGAGCATTTACTTTCCGCATTTATGTTTTGTACTTAGCTATAATAAAACTTTTATTTCATTAGTTAGTTACATTTATTTTGTTTAAATAAATCAGCTTAATGGTTCATTTGGATTTTACATGAAGCTTGTGCTACTGAGGTTTTCTTGTCAAGTTGAGATGTTTTTACAGGGTGTATAAACCAGAGATTCTGGTGTTCTCATATCCTCTCCTTTCCCTATGACCAGATCGATCACACGTCCCGCAGTTGGAGCCAGATGTTACCACCTAAGTTGTACTTGGTGGTTTTTTATCAAGTGAGCTTGGTGAACCAGACAAAGATGATTTGTTCGGACTTCGAAAGACCTTCGGAAGTGCTTCTGGGAAGTGCTTGTTGTACTATATCACATGTTCATACCCCATAGGGGAGTTGTAATAAAATTTTCTAGCATGATAGTGTCTATAAAAGACTCGGTCTCTTAGACTTTATTTTTTAATCCGATCAGCCCAAGGTGTTTTTTCCCTTGGTTATTATTGGTTGTTGAATAAACGACTGATAATTTCTGAGTTTTTGACTCAATACCTCCAAAGTTGGGGTGGTCGGCTTGGCATTTAGGCCTATTGAGGTTATTAGAGTCTATGTGTCAATGTATAAACATGCTATGCATCATGGTCGAGTCATATGAGCGTGTCTAACTCCCCCTAGGTTTTAATTTTTTTTAATTTTTTAAAGTTTTTTTTAATTTTAATTTTTCCACAAAACTTAGGCTATTTTTTAATAGTCTAATTGGAAAAATTGGTTTTGTAATAAAAGTGGGCTCTGAAATTAGTTTCAGTCATGTGAGTGCTCATTTTCAAGCTAAGAGCACCATGTAAACCCATAAACCCACTTTTTCTAAGTTTTGAGTGATTTTTCCATCACTCAGGTAAAAAATCCCTAAAAATCAAATATTGATTATTTTAATTGATAAATTAATTAAATAATGGAGAAAACCCCGAATCCTAAATCATTGGGATTTGCTCTGATTTGACTGAAATCAGTCTCATCGGCTTGGGATTGACTGGATCTGACCATACCTTGATAGAAGGAGGTGATCTAGGCTGAACAGAGAGTACATTTATGCATGCAATCTTGGGAATTGCGCCCTCCCTCTCTCCTCCACACGCGTGGGCTCATCTGGATGAGTTTTGGTGGATGCTTCAGTTAGCAAGTTGAGGTGTCAGTCAGATCAGCTCTCTAATTGACAGTTGCACTCAGTGAGACTCAGATTAGACTCAGATATACTCAGATCAAGCTCAGATTCACTCCACATGCAGCTACAGTCTCTCTCTCCTTGGGATTTGCACCCCTTAGGCTAGATCTCCTATTTTTTCTATAAATAAAGCACAGATTACCTCTTCCAAGCTAGTTAAAACTGGGATTGAGGTGTTGTTTCTATTGTACTATTGTTATTGTTTACTATTCTGGAATAAAGAAGCTTTGGAGGCAAGATATATGGTGCAATGATATTCATGTGTGGATGGTGATTGTCAAATGCTTTTGAGGTATAATATTTGTTATTTATCTTTGCTTTTGATGGTTAATTGTTGGACTTGAAGGAGAGAGCTCCCTCCTGTTAGGGTAAGAGTTTATTCTAGTTTGATTTATGCTCTTACTATTTGCTTATTTCAGATCTATTGGATTTGCATGTATTTTAAGTTTAATTGCATGCTTTCCAATTATCTTTTCCAATAGACCCTATGTTTTAACCATCTGTTTGTGCAAGGATTTCTAAGTTACAAGTGATCTCACTTGTAGAAGGGTTTGAGTAGGTTTTCATCTTCCTCATATTCAAGATCTTCTAGAGGATATAGTCCCTTGGTGTTCCACCAAACCAGACTCCAAAGCCCAACATTCCTAGGCTTCCAACACTCTTTCTCTCTCTTCCTCCTTCAAAAAATCAATTTTCTTACCTGGTTACTGTGTTCGAAAGATTTCATATCATTTGGATCTATTATATTAAAGTAAAAATTACATAGATATGTTTTTTCAAGGCTCATAGACTAGATCTCATTCCTAAAAAAGTTTCATAAAGCATTCTAAATCTAGTTTAGGGAAATCGTCCGTTTTGCATGGCAATTTAAAGAGAATCCGTAGGTTGCATGCTTTAGATTTATGTTTCTATTTTAAAAAGATTAAATCCAAAAATTAGTGCATATTTCATTGGCTTCCCAAACAGCAATCCAAGATCCCAAGGAAAGCTTGCTTTCCTTGGTTCCTTTTTCACCGTTTTAGCTAGTTTTAACTTAGTTTTGTTTGGTTTAAAGTAGGCTAACCCAAAGGTACTTCCAAAGTGATTTTGGGAATATTTCATTCTAACATGTTCATTTTATTTTAGCAGGCATAACAAAAAGAAGAGAAGCTGCTGTTCAAAAGTGGCTTTGGGATCGTTCAAATCCCCCGAGGGGTCTCCCTTTTTACCATAATTTTAAAATTTTGGGAAATTTGTAAAGCCTTGGTTTCATCCTATATAATAACCAAGAGGATTTAGATAATTTTACTGATATTGTAACAGAAAATAATAAAAAATTTCTCCGAATAGGCTCTTTCGAGCCCATTCCCCATCCCCCTTGGGGGGATTCGTGCATTTTTTGTCATTTTTCGCATTGTCTTACTTATTTTCGATTTAGATTATTTTCATTCATGTATAATAACATGATTTGATTACTTTATCATATATTCCATATTACATTGTCAAAGTAACTCGAATACTTACCCCATGACTTCCCGATTGACCCGCAAGGGGAAAGAGATGCGTGGTAGGAATAATTAGAAAACTTGTGATTTGTTTATGTTTGTTGCTTATCTTTGATTTGTTGTAAGTAATTGCTCTAAAATAAACCCCCTCCTTGATTCCCGGATTGAGGTCCACTTGGACCGAAAGAGGTTCCTGGAGGGTTTTTCTTTCTAAGAAAACACACCCTTTAAAACTCACTAAAATTGACAAGACTCTGGTGTGTATGCTCTGTACTTGGATGCGGTTTGTCTGATCAGTCAAGCTGCATCAAAATAAACATGAGTGACTATTTTAATTAGTCTTCACCTTCCCCAATCAACCACCATCAGGTGAAAATTCAACGCCTCGATCAAACCGTAAGCGGTGGAAAAATACCCAAAGGAAGCAGGAACTCCTGAAAGGAGCCGATCTCTGTTACACCTTCGGGTGCATTATGGAAAATAGTCTTAGATACTCTATTCATCCCACATATTCCTTGCAGTTAGCCGTGAAAGTTTAGTTTTGGACTTACTCCAAGTACTCTCGGGTATATCTGGAGTCCCCCCCTCGCCTAATTTTAATCAACTCATCTTTCACATTAACTTAAAACGTACCAAGAGGAAATTACAAAAAATTCACTCCAAGCACATGCAAGTACATTAATTATTTTATGACTCCATTTTAAGGCACTGGCTATTTTCTTTCCATATATATATATTGTGTCTCAACATTGTGCTTTCGTGTGCTCATTTGTTATCTTGTCATCTATGGTTGTTTATGGTTAAATTTCTAACTCCTAAGTAACTCATTTAGTTTAACATCACTATACTAAATAATTTTTCCTTAGTAACTTAATAGGTTCTACCCCCCTTGGCTTCATTAGGAGTTGAGCTTAAACGGAGGAGTCAAGAACAAGGTGACAGCCTTGAATTGAGACTTGCCCCCAAGGACACACCGAGTGGCTTGAATATTTCTGCCACGTCCCCCCCCAGGTGTGTGAAAGGCGGCAATAGATCTATGTTAGGACTTCAGGAATGTGTCCTTAAGGGGGGATAGGCTCTAATGCCTTCTTCCTTCTCCTAATAGTGTCGCTTTTGTAAATCCTTCAATCCTATCCCAAGTTATTCTTAAGGGGGGATGTTAGGATATTTAGACACTTAGGAGTTAGTTAAGATCAACTTGTGTAATATATTCATTAGGTAAAGTGTGTTTCTTTAGTATGAATTAGTATGCATGTGTAAATATTCTAATCTGATGGTCACGAAATGTTCTAGACATACAGTGATCCAACGGTTCAACTTCTCTTATATCATACCTACCATTGATCCATGGCTTAACACCCGATTGGTCCATGATCTCTATTTAAAGAGCATGGAGGGTCCTTGGCTAGTTGATCGATTATGAGAAGCTCATGTAAATTTCTTTCTTTTGCATAATAAATTGCTCCAAGTAGCTATTTTCCTGGGGGCGTGGACTATTTCCCTCTCGAGGGTTTTAACCACGTGACAAACATTGGTGTATTGATCTGTGATCTGTTTGTGTGAGTGGCTGCTCTTGGTGTTCGGTCTTTTGGGAGTACCCTGTGTACCCAAACAATTGAAACAGGGATTTGAGGGTGGCCTCCCATATGGTTAAGAAAAATCTGGATAAGAGGTTTCTATATTTAACTTCTTCTTATGTAATTCTGACTATAAATACAAATGAATCCTGGCCATCTAAGGAAGGCCTTCCAATTTCCATCTTTTTATCTATGTCTCTATGTTGTGTTCATTATGTATTTTGCAATATGGCATAAGAGCTAGGATGATCCCTCATGGGAGGCCCAGGATAATGAAGATCTTGTAAAAACATTCCCTATTTTGTTGTACATAATAGAATAGAGTAATCAGTTTTAATGTGTTGTTTTTTTTCTTAAGGAAGGTTGTGTAGTGTGTAGTGTTGCATGTGACTAATTGATGCTTGTATTCTTGTAGAATTGTGAATGATCAAAGAGGAGAGACTCTTCTCCTATTGATAATCAGTTATCTGGCACTGAATTTGTAGATTGATGGCCAATTTGAGGTGGCTGAGTAGAGGAACAAAAGTATCTAGTTTCAATTGATCTTGACATGCAAGAGTTGGACATCTAAGAGATTGGATGGTGAGAATTTCTTTTATCAATTATTTTTGTTATGTTTGCTTGTTGTTGAAGTCAAGTTTCCAGCCATTTCAAATTTGAGTACGTTGTGTAGGTGTGGAAGAATAGATTGTTGTCCCCTACTTAGTTTGTTGTTGGCTATTGTCTAGTGCGGAAGAACGTGTAGAAACCTACTTGCATCCATTGTAAAAGAAGGAGAAATCGTTGAATATTGGTGCATATACAGCCGCAAGGGAAGAGCAACCGTTCACCTGTATGTAGAGGAGATCAAGTAGTATAGCCCTTGTGAAGACAAATCAAGTGGAGAAATCGCTGGACTCCCATTTATTCATGCGAGAAGAGGAGATTTTTTGTCTCGAACTTCCAATTTGAGGAGGAGAGCCACTGCCAAGTTAAGGAGTAGAGAAGCAGTAAGCGAAGCAGAGTCATCACAGTTATCAACTTGACAGTACTAGAAATGAAAATTGCAGAGATTGGTTGCATTCAGAATTGGTTAGGTAATTTTTTTTTACCAACCAAGAACTTGTATCCTATACACAGCGGAGCTAGAGCTGGAGTAGATTATTTAGTCCAAGAATTGTACCAATAAACCTGAGCCGAGGCCAGCGACAAGTAGAACTCTTACCGTGGTTGCACAAGAGAATTAGAAGAACATAAGTAAACATGAACCGAGGCCAACTGCAAATAAAACTCTCACCATGGTTGCACAAAAAAACTAGAAGAACATGAACTCAGTAGTAATTGTATCAGTGTGATTATCTAACTAAATTTAGAGGGAACTTGAGGTAATGCTACTCGTTAAAGTTTTATGTAGGTATGAGATACCAACTACTGTAAAGAAATAACATGAATGGCAACCAATGAAGTCAAAATAGTAGTTAATGTAATAAATGATGATCATAAAGGAATATCCATTGATTTGTTCTACATGAGGCATCAAGAAACTACCAGGCGAGATTACATCATAAGCGGTAAACAGATATGCAAGGGAGGAAGCAAGGTATTAGTTTTTTGTTTATTGTGGTCTCAAAAGTGTTTTAAACTATCGGTTGAATTTGAGTGGGTAAAATATGTTCAATATAGGCCTTTAAAGAAAGCGCCTTGGTCATTGTTTGTGGGTAGTTGGTGGTTAGAAATGTTGTTTCATTAAAAAATTGTATGGGTCTTGGAAAATATGTTTTTTTATTATAAATTGTAGGGTTGTCTAAGTGTAAATTTTTTTAATCAACTGATAAGAAATGATGTCTTGGTCTAAAGTTCAAGGTTAAAGTTAAAGTTGTATAGTGATAATTTAAATGAGACTAATTGAATGGGTCATTGTAAAATGACGAAATTTGGAGTGCATGTTCAGTATCTGTTATATAAAAATATATATAACACAAAATAAGATATATAAATATATATAAACATTAAAAATCAATACTAATTATTAATAATTAATATTCATAATTAATAAATGAAAATGATCAATTAATTAATTAGAAAAAAACAAAGAGATGTACCTTTTGTTTGAAAAGGCATGATAAGGATTATATAAAGCCCTACCAATGTAATTGTAAATCATGACCATTTATCTTCAATATTTATTTTATATTTTCAATATGGAGTTATTTTCCATTGGTTGATTATTCACTTGAGTAATCCTTGAGAATATCTCGATACAAATATTACATTGGTATCACAGGGAATCTGATTCCGACTTGTGCCCAAAGTTGTCAAGGTTTATTTGAATTTAGGTCTTTGACCTCAGAGTGGATTTTAGTCATCCATATTTAGAGTTTCTCTCTTTGACAAAAAATTGGCCTTTGTCATTCAAATTTCATTAAAGAATAGAATTATCCGCAAGAGAAAGAAAAAAAAGGAAAAAGTTAAAGAATATAATTCGTAAAACCACACATGGTTTTATGAAATAACCCATGGTTTTACTTAGGATATTTAAATTAAAAATGAGTTTTATAAAGTATGCTTTGAGGACAAAGCATCATGAACCGGAAAGAAATAAGCGGGCTAAAGGCCAAGCGGGTTTTAGAAGGCATCACTCAACAACGGACCACCTTATTACGCTTAGGATCATTATGGAGGAGTGCCACAATGATAAATCCAATCTCTTTTGCTGCTTTGTGGACTTTAGAAAGGCTTTCGATACAGTACCTAGAAATAACCTTTGGAATAGGTTAGAAGAGCTTAAGGTTCCTTTCGAGCTGAGAGCTGCTGCGATAAGGCTCTACGAGAATGTAATTGCCAAGTTTAAAAGCAATGAGGGGTGGTCGAAAGATATTAAGTGTAATATCGGAGTTAAGCAAGGTTTCCCCCTCTCCCCTACCCTTTTTGGCATTTACATTGATAAGTTAGAGGGTTGTTTAGAAGAAGCAGGTTGTGCTGGTACGATCTTAGCTAGAATAGTCATCATCCTTCTTCTTTATGCTGACAATATTGTCCTTTTGGCAAGGTGTTCTTCTGATCTTGATAAGCAGCTTCGACTCCTCAAAGATTTATGCTCTAACATGGGTATGACTGTCAACACTGACAAAACAAAAGTTATGATTATCAAATCCAAGAATGATACATATGCTAATTTTATGTATGACAATAGCAACTTGGAGGAAGTGTCTTCTTACAAGTACCTAGGAATTGATATTCATCACAAGCTCAACTAGAACTATAGCATTACGAAAAGGATTAACGGAGGGTGGAAAGCTTACTTTGGTCTTGAAAATAACTGTAAAGCTGCAAACCTCATGACGTGGGATAAAAAGAAGTTCCTTTTTGAAACTCTAGTCACTCATGTTATCTTGTATGGGTGTGAGGTTTGGAGTTGCAGCATCTCTAGAGAATCCTGGAGAAAGATCGAGCAAATCCAGAAGCGTTTTATAACTTATAACCTCAAAATAAAAAACAATACACCCTATCCTATTCTCCTTATAGAAGTGGGTCTTTCCCCCATCGAGAGCCTAGATATGACTAGACTCCTGTTATACAATAACAAAATCAATAACATGGGAGACCATAGACTCCCTAAGCTAGCTTTAAACTCTAGCCAAAACTACTTAAGTCTCAAGCGTGGGTGGTATAAAGATACCAGGTCTTGGTTAAATCACTGGGAGATCGATGAAAATGTTGCTTTGCAGAATATTAATAACATAAAAAATATTATTTCTTCTAAGTTTAAAGAAAAATTGTGGTGTGAGAAAGATTTAGAGGCTAAAAGAAAATTAAGATATTATAAGGAGGTCATCAACCCTATTCTAGAAGATCAAAAGTATCTCTCTGTTTTAATCAGTACTAAGAAAAAAATTAACATAGCTAAGATAAGAACGAACTCGCATGAGCTCCATAGTGAAACTGGTCATTGGACAGTCCCTAAAACACCATGGGTAGAAAGGATCTGCCACCTTTGTGAGAGTAAGAACATTGAAGATGAAAATCACTTCCTCTTAGAGTGCCCTGCGTACACCCACATTAGATCCCAGTTTCATAATCTTTGTTGCAATACCGACATTCCTAGCCTTTTAGCCTGTCAAAATTATAGTAAGCTCGGGACGCTTCTTTCCAAGCTCTTTGAGCATAGAAATATAACTTTAAAGCAAACTAATTAATTATCTTCTTTAGGTCCAATAGACCAAAGTTTGGTCTCAGGGGACGTTAACCATCATCATCATCATCATCATCATCATAAACATTAAAAATCAATATTAATTATTAATATTAATAATTAATAATTAATAAATAGAAATGGTTAATTAATTAATTAGAAAAAAAGTAAAGAGATGTACCATTTCATTTGAAAAAGTATGATAAGGCTTATATAAATCCTTACCAATCTAATTGTAAATCATCATCATTTATCTTCAATATTTATTTTGTATTTTCAATATGGAGTTATTTTCCATTGGTTGATTATTTACTTAAGTAATCCTTGAGAATATCCTGATATAGATATTACAATGGTATCTGAGCGAATCTAATTCTGGCTTGCATCCAAATGGTCAAGGTTTCCTTGAATTTAGGTCTTTGAACTCACAATGGCTTTTAGCCATCCAGATTCAGAGTTTCTCTGGTAAAAGTTGGTTTTTGACCAAAACTTGAGTAAAATAATCCATATAAAATTTTAAAATCTAGATTTTCACAATAAATTGGAATTTGAAAAATTACCATGAAATGAATATTTTAAACATTTATCCAAATGTTTTTGAGAAATGAGTTGTTTTTCTCTATAACTAAATATGAACATTTACATGTTAGGTGGTTTAAGGCACATGGTTTTAGTGGCCCGTGGTTTCTTGCTAGTTGTATTTGCATTGAAGGTTGGTTTTTCCCTTTCTAAGGTAAATCTAGTGTTGTGATTGTAATGGGTATTATTTTGTAATTTATTTTGTATCACATATTTTATTCCTAACATTATGTATGCTTAAGTTTCAAGTCAACTAAATTTTAAATTGAATTTTGATATATAATTACATAAATGTGTTTTAGAATTTAGCTAATTTAAAATTAATTTTTATATGTCCTTGGTTTTATAATTTTACTTTTTACTACTCAAGTCAATTGAATTTTACTACTAATATTGTACTACTCAGTTTGTAAGATTGTGAGTATTTCCCTAATATGGTTGTATATTTATATGAGTATAATATTTTTTATTTTTTATTTTTTATTTTTTTTAATTATAAGCCGACACCCTATAAGTTTTTATTTGTTTTTTTTACTTTTCATTTTTTTTTCAATGGAGTCGGCATGTGCCATGTGAGCGTTATAGATGGGACACATCTCTCCCATTTGAGTTGTAGAAAGTGCATCTCGACGCAAAAATATATAAAACATAATAAGATATATATAACCATTAAAAATCAATATTAATTATTAATATTAATATTAATAATTAATAATTAATAAATAGAAATGATTAATTAATTAATTAGAAAAAAGTAAAGAGATGTACCATTTCACTTGAAAATGAATGATAAGGCTTATATAAAGCCCTACAAATGTAATTGTAAATCATCATCATTTATCTTCAATCTTTATTTTAAATTTTCAATATGGAGTTATTTTCCATTGGTTGATTATTCACTTGAGTAATCCTTGAGAATATTCGAATACAGATATAACAGTACCCGACACTTCATATAGACTAAGATTTTAAATTTTGATAAGCAACAAGTTAAGGTGAAGGTTAAATCATGGCAAGCGGTGCATTAATTAAGTTTGTTAATCCATTTCCATAGGTTTCCTGGGCTGCATATTTATTTCTAAATATCTTTTCAAAAGTATCCCAGTCTAGGATTGAGTTTGCAAGCAAAGCAAAATACCATGAAGTTGCCGCCCCTTTCAAGGTATGTGGAAAAAGTCTGTAGAATACATATTCGTGTTCTCTAGCCCTTAATCCTTCTATGGCCAAGTAAAAGCTTTGCAAGTGATCATCTACTAAAATCTTTTCACTTGGTTCAAATTTGGGCAGCATTTTCTCAAAAGCCTGAGGTAAGTCATGCAAAGGAGGTGTTAGGTTTAGAGGTGACCTGGATTTCCAAGCAGGTGGTGGATTTGGTGGGTTAGGTGGCTGATTAGCGTTTACGCTTGCCATGAGTCTATGTGGAGAGTGAGGTGGTGAATGAACAGGAGTATGAACATGTGAACAATTAGGTGTTTCTGGGCCCACTTGATTCAAAGGTTGAACAACTTCCTGTAAAGTTGTTTCTACAAGTTCTTCCAAATCTCCAACCAACAATGAGTCTTCCAATATAGGATGATCTTTCTTCTTGTATTCTCTTCTAGGTAAGTCAAGGATAATCGGTAATCCTCCAATCTTCTTCACATAAGCCTTGGTATGTCTTCTCAAATCATTAACAACTTCGTTGTCAACAGAATACAAGTGTTCTTTCCACTTCTCTTCAGGAATCGGATTGGGAAATGAACTGCTTTCAAAACTATCACTGGAAGAGTAATTTCGAGGAAATGGGTCTCCTCGGCCAGCCATGCAATGGAGGCCCTCCTTCTAGCGCCAAAACTGTTGAGGCCTGGAAAATCGCAAGCGACAACAATAAGGGATTCTCCCCAGTCAAAGTTCCCAACTAGCCTGTGATTGTTTGGTATGGGGAAATCATCCGGTTTACGGTCCGGCTACCGTAGGTCAAGTAACAAAAATAAAAGGTTTTATCGGTTACGGTCGGTTCCACCGTGTATATTTTTGTGTTTTTTAGTTTGAAGTATGAAATGCAAGTGCCTATCTAAAATGCAGATTGATAGAGAATACGAGGAGCGGTCACAATGTGATGCACAGGTTCTTACCTCTTGTCTTAACTCTCTCGCATCTAAATCACACACAGCAAGAAAACTAAAACTAACTTAACTAAACTGTCCCTAGGGAGCGAGATTATCATTTAATGAGTAATGTATTACTGTTCATGCATTAAGAAAAATCACATGTAGCTGTTCTTTATTTCAAAACACATAAACATGAATAGATAGATGAACAACAAGATAGCTCATTGTTTATGAAAAGCATTCATTACTCATAGTGGAAATTCCATAAAATAAACTAGAGAGCATTCATACAAGAACATAGGTTCAACAAGTTAGAACGATCTCACAGTTAATGGACAAAAGCTGAAAATGAAATAGTTCCCCTTCAACAACATCCATTGCACAACATTTGAACATTCCACCAAAGCTTTCTCCAACAGGAAAAATTGTAATTATCTATTGCAAAAGGAAATAGTTCTTCTTACAACATGTTCTCACAAGTCTAACTGGGAAAAAGTCCCCTTTCCTATCTAATTCTCCTATACTTATACTACAAGCAAACTCTTGGGATACCCCTCGGTGACCTTTGGGATCCTCAACCGTTCAATCTCACAATTTTGTCCTTTTGTGAGTGCTCATGATTTAGACAATACATTACATTTCATTAAAAGTTAATAGCACTTTTATAATGAGAGATCAGCTTGATCGGTGATAAACTTTTTCTAAGCCTCTGCTACTATCAAATCCGCTGGTCCTGGTTTTATCTTGCGTCTCTATGCTTCAGCCTCTTCTTTCCTTGATGCCTCCCTTCTGCTTTGCCTTCTAGATATATCTTGTTTGCAGTAGTCACCCTGTCATGAACGTAGCAAATTTCAGACCATCAAAGTAACACAAACTGCACTAATACATGCATTCTATAAAATTAACTATAAATAATGTTAATACATGAAAAGAAAATGATAAGGAAAAGAAAAACCTTGCAAGGTGGGTCCAGAAAACTTCTAAGCCCGTTGTCCTACTAAAACCACAATCATAACAGAACAGAATCTTCATCTCAGAAAAACCTTCACTCGACCAGCACCCATGGGAAAACTCCACCATCTCATAAAATAGAGTAATAGCACAACAAAAGGTGGGAAAACCCTACCGACAGTCGGAAGCAAAAAAACTAAGCATCGGATGATCAGTTTACTGAGAAGCCACAATGGCAGTCGACGAACAAAGTATGGGATCTGTGGCCAAATAAAACGCTGATGAAATAAACACTAGAGACAACATCATTGAACATCGGAAAGACTATAGCTTCAGATGGTTAGTTTGCTGAGGAGCCACAATGGCGGACGACGCATGGGCTAATAAGGGCTTCCGCAATCAAACGAAAATCGTCGACAAAAAATCAAACAACGACAACTGTCGTCCAGGCATCGGGGATCGGAAGGACTACTCATAAAGCTTCGACAGGATAGATCAATATGCAGCCGCAACGACAGAAGATGGACAGTCAACGGATTCTACAATAACACGAAATAACGGCGATCGAAAGCTTTGAAGGCTACGTATCAGCGACCAAAGGCTCAATGTTGCTGCCATGTTGGCAACATAAAAGACTAATGCTCCGATCAATTTATCAACACCACTCCGATAACAAAAAGAGCAAAATCATTTTAAAGAAACCCGCGGAGTTAGCAAATATAAGGTCTTCCGTCGGAGTGCTTGCAATCTGCCATCCGAAACGGCGGCAACACAAAAACTATTGTTCCGACGGTGATGAAACAAACACGTCGATAGTCAAAAGATTTTAAAACAAAAACAAAGAGAATAAAAACCAATGGCAAAACATACTGTCCATCAGGACGTTCATGAGTAAGCTTCCGCAATGACGACTATGTAGATGACTACGGCCCCAATTCTCTGTCTAGTAAACTTTCGATGACGAAAATATTTAGAAACCAGAACCTCAAGTTTGATTCAACAGCAACAACAGAAAATAAATAATCATTCAGCTTCCGAAAGTGATCAACAATTTACCTTAAACCAAACTCAAAAAGATCAAACTCGCAGCAGAGGAACAACAAAGTTTAGCAATCCCAATAAATCTAAGCAAGACAAAATTTAAAAGGAGGGTCCAAAATTTAAAAAATTTGAGAAATCGTTGCAGCTGCAACACTATCACATATTTTATTCCTAACATTATGTATGCTTAAGTTTCAAGTCAACTAAATTTTAAATTGAATTTTGATATATAATTACATAAATGTGTTTTAGAATTTAGCTAATTTAAAATTAATTTTTATGTCCTTGGTTTTATAATTTTTCTTTTTACTACCTAAGTCAATTGAATTTTACTGCTAATATTGTACTACTCAGTTAGTAAGATTGTGAGTATTTCCCTAATATGGTTGTATATTTATATGAGTATAATATTTTTTATTTTTTATTTTTTTTAATTATAAGCCGACACCCTATAAGTTTTTATTTTTATTTTTTACTTTTCATAAGAGATATATATATAAACATTAAAAATCAATATTAATATTAATGATTAATAATTAATAAATAGAAATGATTAATTAATTAATTAGAAAAAAGTAAAGAGATGTACCATTTCACTTGAAAATTAATGATAAGGCTTATATAAAGCCCTACAAATGTAATTGTAAATCATCATCATTTATCTTCAATATTTATTTTATATTTTCAATATGGAGTTATTTTCCATTGGTTGATTATTCACTTGAGTAATCCTTGAGAATATTCGAATACAGATATAACAATACCCGACACTTCATATAGACTAAGATTTTAAATTTTGATAAGCAACAAGTTAAGGTGAAGGTTAAATCATGGCAAGCAGTGCATCAATTAAGTTTGTCAATCCATTTCCATAGGTTTCCTTGTTGGAAATTGCGCAATCCAACAAGAAAACATATGTTATGCAGAAATTAGTAAAGCACAAGATATCTATAGTGCCGCAGGTAAATGGGGATGTGTTAAGGGCTTGTTTTTTGGGATTTGTATGTTGGGAATATGCATTGAGATCAAATAGTAATGGTCACCTTGGTGTTGTTAATCATTTTAAAAGCTTCTTGTACTGAGTTGAATTGTTATATGATGTAAGGGGGTGCATGATCAATTGTACCCGACACCCCAGAAAATTTGGTCCTAGTTGTAAAGTTTAGCCATAGTCAAGCTGAATTCCCCAGGTTGTTGTAAGACTTGTTCGTAATGTTCGGGCATACGTGTGTGGTGTGATTTTGCACAAATTTATCCTCATATGCAAAGAGAAGATGTAACATCAAGCTGTGGAATTAACCATTGTGAGAGGTACGGGGGTGACAGGTGTACCCGTATGCTAGCTTGATGCAGATTAGAGAAATTGAATCTTTGATTATGGGGGGAATGTGTGAGGTTATCTCAAATTGTGTGTTGGTTGGGACCAATAAAATGTTTAGCATGTTGATGCAACATGTATCTGAAGAGGATTCCTAGAGAACTAGCGAGTACAATGGATGGCACCCATGTTTCTTGGTAGATGGATTTCTTTTTATATGGGAATCGACAATAAGTTTGTGTAGGTACAAAATGATGGAGCAGAAAGCTGAAGGATAGAGCCTAATAATGAAGAAAGCTCGATAATGACCATGAAGAATGAAGACCAAACTAGGGACCTAATTGATTGATGAGTGAAAATAAATACCCAGTTGATGACTCAAGATAAAGACACGACCAATGTAGAGACAAAGATGGAAATAAGACCTAGATGAAGACCAAGATAAAAGCAACCATGGTAATGAAATTAACAACACTTTGTTAAAATTGTTACATATAATAAAAATTAAGGGGAAGTGTTAAAACAATGATTAAGGCATTACATAATGTTTATTATGTAGCATCGATGGTAGAGACTTTGAGAAAGAGCAAGAGTTCAAGAAGAAACAATCAATCTGGTGGTTAGTAGGTAGAATAGTGCATTGTAGTCAACTATGGACAGTTGGAACAATGACTATTGGCAAAGAAGAATCTGGATAAGAGGTTTCTAGATCCAACCTCTTCTCATGTAATTCTGACTATAAAGACAAATGAATCCTGGCCATTTGAGTAAGGCCTTCCAATTTTCAGTCTTTTTATCTGTGTCTTTGTGTTGTGTTCATTCTATGTTTTAAAATACCATCTACCCATTTCAACCAAAAAGTTGAACACAAAACCAACATCATTAATGTTTCTTTTGCAATTTATGATTTTATCTTGAAAGACCCTTTCTTTTTCAAATTGTTCAAGCACTCTATGTTCTTCTTCACTGGAGTTGGAGTGTATGCATCTACAACTTCTTTACCTCAAGCTTCATGGTGTAGACATTGATGGTAGTATTGGCGTTGGTGTTTTCCAACACATCTATCCTATGTGTAAGTATCCTCATCACTTAGCTATTTCTTGCAAATGGTTGGGATTCTCCATTTCTTTAAATGGAGACACTCTCTTGTATTCTTTATCAATGAGATTAATAGATTTTTATTAGGTTTCAACTATTCAATAGGAAGTCCTGGATTTTATGTCTATATTAGGTTTGCATGTGTGCCTTGTTTGACGTGGGAAGTTTGTGTTTTAAGGGTGTGTTTTCCCTAACCAAGATGCAAACATATTGGTCTTATTTTTAGCGATAACGTTGGTGGGATGGATATCCCTTTATCTCCTAAGGACGGAACCCCTATCGAGGATTGTTGTATATCATGGATATCTATGGTACCTCTCCTTTTTCACCTTTGAGTAGTGTATTCTGTGCCACTCATGCAGATAATATTAGGAGGGTAACCAGGAATTTGTCTCTGTGTACTGTACTACCTTGTTTCATAGTGTTTTGGAGCTCACCAATTTGTAGTACTTCTTGCTTAGGTTGTTTTGCATCCTTTTCCGCCTTTAGCTCATACTCCGTACTTTTTTCATTAACTATGACATCAATTGCCATCATATTTTCCACTCAGTTCAATATTTTGGGGTTGTGGTATGCAATGCCTCCTAAGGAGACATTTTAATCACCATGTTCGATCGAGATCAAGTGTCTTTAGAGAGAGCCTTGTACACAAAACCGATTCCTATATTAAATCTACAGTCATAATGGATAGCGACCCATGCAATCCAACAAGATGGATTGGAATCCATACAGACACTCAACATATGATGTTTCCTCGGTTGTAAATGAGTACCTCATTAGGCATTTTGTGTCAAGACCTAGTTCTAGAGGATCAGTTTATTTGGGGGTGTGTATTCAACTCTCGTTGCCTCAGCAGTTTGGAATGTGCATTCATTACCCGCTGCCTTAGGAGTTTGTAATTTGGTACTTGGATTTCTACATGTATCTTTGATGGCGTTGACAACTTGACATTACTTGGCTCTCTTTGGAGTTTTTGCCATACTTTCTATTTGGACCTTTTTAGTGTCCATGGGCCTCATTGCTTGTTTAATGGTTGATGGTGTTCGCTTATGTTTGAAGCTTTATTATGGTTTCTAGCCAACACTTATTTCTTTGGAGCATTCATGTGGTGTTTTTCAATGTTTTCCATTTTTTGCCTCTACAACCTATCCACTCCTTCAAAGTTCAATCATGTTCATTGAGGTTATTTGGTTTGAATCTTATTCAGAGTTTTCATTGGAGCTTTTAGCTTCCATGGGTCTCCTGCTCTTGTTATTCACTAAATCATTGTGACATCTTCTTTAATTTAAGCTCCAATGCCATTTTCAACAGTGGCATTTTTCTCTCTTTTGAGAGGACTTTTTATCCTATGGTTTTTTCTCCTTTTCTTTGCTTATGAGAGTTTGTACATGGGTACCTTATCAAACCTTGTTATCAGATCCCATCTTTTTTTTCCTCCCTATGTTTCACTTATGGAGGCGTTGGAGTTCCAAAGTAACCAACTAGTTTTGGTTGTAAGTTTACATAGAAGCTCTTGTCTACCCAACTGTTCTTGGGCTTCTTCCATTAATATAAATGGAAGACTATTCACTTGTAATTTGCATCATTAAGATTAAAAGAGTTATTTTTCTCTTTTATTCATATCAAGTATTATCCATGATCGAGGTTAGTCCAAAATCTTTACAATTAGGTGATAAGAAACATCACTAACATTACATTTTGAATTAGAGTTGTCTAAATTAAAATTTATAATTACATTTTTTCCATTTTGAATTAAAATAGTCTAAATTAAAATTTATAATTACATTGTGATAGTATAATATAAATAATTAAACCTCGTTGAAAAAATGAAGTGTTTAAGACAATTAAAAAAAGGGGAAATACGTACAACAAAATTTAACTAGGTAATGAACAATATAAAAGGAAGAAGATAAAATATACAAGATACAAGACTAATTGAACTATGTGCTTATAGGAAAAGAGAGAGAGTGGGTTTTCCAACCTTTCAAGTTGAGAAAACGTGGGTAGTATATTGATGTGGGCCTTGTTTGAACAAAACCTTCAATGTACATTGCAGAGATTTGATGTTCAATACTCTTTTAAAAGTAGATAGGGTCATGTATATATTTTTTTGTTTCATGTGAATAATGAGATAATAACACAAGAAGTATTGCATGAAGATAGATTGAAGAGTATGTAATAACTTTCTATATATTTGAGTAAACTCTCTAAAGGAAAAGGAAACACACTTTCAATGAATCTTTCACTTTCATGTACACAAGTATGTAAATAGATAATACTATGCAAACCATTCTCACAAATCTTGTTCCTTTCCATTACTCAAAACATCGATCCCCATGTTGCCCGAAACTTCTAGCTCTTTGTTGACACCATTAATCCTATATTTCCATGAGCATTATGATCTTCACAACGATCTAGAAAGTATCCCTTGCCTTATCCTGACTGGACCTAACTTGTTTCGCACCACCGCTGGTGCGACAATCATAAACAAAAACCATAACCATACATAACGCTGAAAGTCGTCTTAATTAATGAGCTCCTACATTGCCATGAATGCTTCCATTAATGTTGTGTTGTTTTCCTCTCAACTTATATGGAATTCCAATGTGGTGAGTAGGTGAGAAGCCATATGAATACAATGTCATACGAGAACCAAACGCTGCATGCATCCCATTTTTGAAGCCACGTTAACCCACGCATGTTGGAGACATTAAACTTGGCTAATGTCTACCTGACGTCACGTGGTCGGCAACACAAAATGAGGTGGACATCAACCTCACATAACCAATGATAATTGAGATAATTGTTATTTAAAAATTATTTAAAAAAAAATAAAATTGGTATACCTATGTAGAAACTATAATCCACCTTAAAAGATTAAACATACCCCTTAAACTAATGCCCCGACCGAAAACTAGAAAACTATATGTGGAGGACATAATAATCTTTACCGTCGGAAACAGGTCGGGGATAAGCCATATGATGCGGCATGCTAAATATTAAAGCGTGATATTAAGTGAGCGAATGGTTGGAGTGGAGGATTTTCACAAACACTTGATGATAGAAGCATAAGCATTTGGGAGTCACATAAGTGATCTTGGACTAAGAAGCTAAGGTAATCAGCGAAGCGATTTGGTGTGTTGTGGGACTTGGACTTGGACTTGGTCAGAACAAAATATATTAATATAAAATAAATCTTAAGATATATAATTTTGTTTAGTGGTAAAAGAGCCCTTTTACCATAGGAGAAAACAACTTGAAGATCATTTAATTTGCAAATGTGGTGATGGTGGTGGTGTGTGCGATTATTTATATCCATGGAGAATGAAAACAAAACCAACTTGCAAGTAGGAGAATCTAAAATATAAATGAATTATATTTAAATAATTTTTTTTAAATATAAATGAATTACAATTAAATAATTTTTTTTTATCATTGAATCATCATTTTGATTTTGCTGTACTAAATTAATAAAATGTTTAATATATTTCAAAATATCATTGCTATGAAAAATATATTGTTTCATATTTATTAATTTAAAATATATTATATTAAAAAATTTAAATAAAAATTACATTAAAAATATAAGTTAAAATGAAAAATATATTATTAAAAAAAAACAATTTAAGAATATATTATTAAAAAAATGGATAAATTCGTTGAATACAAAATATATATGGCATTCTAGCAAAACAAAAGTTATCTAGTGTTAGTCATTGGAAGTTGAAAGGCTCTCACTTTCTTAAAGGGCGTTGTGTAATGTTTCTATTGGTGGAGAGTATTACTTTCAATATATTACAAGTATATTAAGAGCCATTTGATCTTAAGAGTTCATAAAGGTGAAGATATTAATAAGATAAATAAATATTAAAAATAATTAAGGTTGGAAGATGACAATTATAAACATTTTTAAGACCTATATAATCGTGAAGATATTAATAAGAAAAATAAATAAATAAATATTAAAAATAATTAAGGTTGAAAGATGAGAATAATAAACAATTTAAATTATAATTAAGGTTTTATATTTAAAAAATAAATGAATTAAGATTTATATTAAAATATTTTTTTAATAATTGTTAACCATTAATGGTTAAAGATGATGGCTTCCAAATACTTATCAAACGAGGGTTTCATAGTTGTGAAAGGTTATTTGATTAATGTTACTATGTACATGTGATTAAGAGAGTTTTTGTTATATGATGAATCCACTCTTAAGAGAGCTTTTCAACACTTTTGTTAAAGGATTCTATTGAAAAGAAAGAGATGTGCATAATACACTTCATACACTAATCAGTGAGAGAAGAATGTGTATAAAACTAAATAAACATAGTTGTAATAATGAATAACACATAAACATGCAACCCTCCAGATGGGGTGATAGTGCTGAGAGAGCTGGTGGGTGGACACACAGCTGGTGGCATGTCCCTTGCACATGACCCTTCCCACTTGCAATTAAATGACGAAGAGATGGTTAGGTTGGTTACTCAAACTCCCCATGATGGGCTAGTCCGGATGCACTGTGAAATGGAAGTGTAGTGGGATATCAATGATCTAGATGTGTAAGTGATGGATTGGTTTTGAATTAGGATTGGGTACGATGAGATATCAAAGGCATTCAAGGTATTGATGAAGCATATCGTAGGTATTTTGAATGCACAAAGTTGGCTTCTATAAATGCTTTCATCTATGGGTATTTGAAAGGCTACACCAAGCGGTAAGTAGACGAATTTGGAAATCTATGGCAATACTTTGCAATTCATATTTTAAGGTCAATGCTGAGGAGCATAGTGAGTGTTGAACTTTGGTGTTGTCATTGATGTCAAATAAACAAGATGGATGTTGATTTCAAACAAGAAGTATGTTCATATCAAGCAAGAAGCATGAATATTTGAAGCCAGTTTGAAGAAATATATAAACGTGTATGCAAGTCTTAGTCGTGTGTAAGATCCATCAGATACCACCAAGTCGTCGGATTTAAGTGCACAAAATCCCACAAGGATGAATTGTCAAAAGATGTACGCTAAAGAAAGATAGAATGATGTAGTTAGCTTGACCAAGAAGTAAGGAAGCATGAGGGTCACTGACTCAAACAAATCTCAACTTGTGGACACATATTTTGAGCAAGAATAATATAAATAAACATCAGATGGAAATGTTGATGTAAGCTTGAAGATGAAGAAGACCTGAGACTTTGATTTGGTAAGCTTCTAATTCTGGGTTATCAATGGCTCCTTTATCTAGAAGAATTTTATACAACAAAGAGTCGATTGCACAAAATTAATGAAGAAGAAAATAAGCTAGTGAGCAAATCAGGAGAGCACCTAGTATTGAGTTGTGTGAAGAAGATATACAACGGAAGAAACTGATTGTAGATCATAGAAGTGACAAAGTGTTAATATTGCAGATTGTAGAAGATGAAAATCACATATCACATAAGTGACAAAGGATTGGTATTGTAGGTTGCAGAAGAAGAAGATAGTAGATCAAAGAAGTGACAAAGGATTGATATTGTAGATTGCAAAAGACTCAAATTAAAGATCATAGAAGGTGCAAAGTGTTGATATTAAGACACAGATCGCAAATCATAGAAGTCATAGTTGGTTACAATATATTTTTTTCAAGGTGGCAGGAAGGGCAAGGACAAGAAGTTGAAGCTTCCTTCTAGTTGTTGTTGGAGAATATAGAACAAGGATTTATAGTTTCCTTTCATTTGGAGCTGAAGAATAAGAAGAGGAGATTTTAGTCTTCATTTAGGTTGGCTCCTAAACATTGCAAGTGGGTGCTTGCACAAAAGAACTGGTATCTATTCAGGTCATTGTTCGAAGTCAAGAAGTTAGTGCTTACACAAAATATTGAAGTCCTTACAGGTTGGTTCTTTTAATTAACAAGTTGGTGCTTTAATGTGGGGTTTTTGTCCCATTCAGGTTGGTGCTCACATTTGGAAATTGGTGTCTCCTATATATGTAACCAATCACACACGCGCGCACGCACGCACGCGCGCGCACGCACTTTACAGGTTCTTTGTGCATTGGTGTCTTTTATTTTTTTTGAAGTATAATTTGTCGAGTTAAAAATTGTGTAATTTGTGCTTTATACTGATTCACCCCATCCTCTCAGTATAAGTAAGAATTCCAACAATTAGTATCAGAACGAGTTCCTTCAGAATTAGTCTAATCACTTGAAGGTATATCGTTATGCAGAAATGGTTGAGAAGGAAATATGTTTAAAAAAGGAAGCACCAAAACTTGATGGGAGTAACTATTATCCTTGGAGCACTGTAATAAAGGCTCATTTGCAGACCTTGGAGGCATAGGATATGGTGTAGAATGGATATACTCCTCCAAAAGGAAAACCAAATAACAAAACTGTAAAATGACTCCTTAGATGTCATAAAATATCCAAGAAATCTATACTGTCATTTTATCAAAAGATGTAAAGGCCAAGGTTGGGTCTTAATCATCAGCTCTTGAACTTTGGGAAAAGTTGGAAATATTTTGCTTAAAAAAATAAAATTTCAAGTAGAATGCAACCTAGAAGAATCTGATGATATTTCAATTAAATAATTAATGTGTAATGTCCCAACTTGGATATTCTAGACAAAGGCACAATTTTGGAAATTTTGAGATTATCTGGTTTAGACTCTAGTGGCTCCAAATGGCACCAAATGGTCTCGAATTTGAATTCGACTGACATGGTGAGTCTTAATATCTACAAATATAATCTATGTTCACTTTAGAATTTATTTTATACCACTGTAGCTTCATTTTTTGTTAGTGACAAAAAGGGAAAAATTACTAGGAAATTGTGATGAAATCCCCCCTAGGGTGTAGGAAAAAGGGGCTTCCCAAATCATATGCAACCTTCACAAGTTTCTAAACAGAGTATGGGGACTGATATAGGGCCTCATAGGATGACATTATATTTTTATTAGTTCTAAAAATTGATTTGAGATCCCCACATTCATTTGTTAACTTTCAATGATATTGCTTAAGGGAAATGACAATAATAGCTTCACTTTAACTTGTAAAAATGCACATGAAATGGTTCAAAAAAGAGCATGTAGAATGGATACCATGTAAAATATAAAAATAAATTATTAAATAACTTTTACCATCATGGAAATTCCTCATTACAGTTCAGATACATTTCTCCTTCAAATTGGAAGCCAACACATGACAACTAGTCAAACAATGTCTTGGAAATGTGGGCATTTTGCACATGTATTTCTGATGATTCGACTTATAGAGTATAGAGACACCGTATTACAGATACAAAAATTATTTACCCATGCTTGGTCATCAACCAAACTCAACCAAGTGCAAGTACCATTTTCCTAAGTGCGCCATCATAAATAAACATGGGGAATAGTGAGATGAGGATGAAAGAATAAGGAAATGGATGAGTCATGAACTGTATCAGTCTTCAATATGCAAGTAAAAAAATACATTCAGATCCAAATTAGAGTTCTGGGTGGCCTCTCCAACAACCAATTTGGACATGAATCAAACTCCCTCGAAATTGACTCACTAGTAGGGAGACTGAGCACTCACCGTGCAATGGAAAAGCTAATGCTTTCCAAAATGCCAAAGGAAATGATCAAAATGATAAAAATCCATTCTCCTTCCTCATGAAATATTTTTATAATCCTCATAGGGTGCCCTAAGGTCAACTTTCCCTCCATAGGATTCCTCCAACTCATCCTAGTTGTTTAGTAACCCTTATGACACGTGTCGTCTTCCTCATGCCTCAATTCTCTTCCAAATTTGAATAGCTTCCACTAACCCCCAAATGTGCTCTATTGGTGGCTATTTTTAGCCCTGTCATGTCATTTTGTCATATTCCTGCAGTCAGGTCAGCAATCAGGTTTGACTTTGTCATAGAATCATCCACCATAGTTGTCATAAAGTGCAGGAGATCTCTCTCTAAGGGAAAGAGCATACATGATTTGGAAAAAAATGTTTATTCCAATTTAATACAACAAATAAGTTTGTAAAATCAAAGGATTAACGAAAATTTAGAACCGCAACTATGTGTCACTTTTTGATCATCCACGAATAATCAAAAAATCCTTTAGTTGGTGGTGAGAGCATACTTCGTGTCAACGAGTTGGGTAAGAAAGTAAAAATTTTAATCTGAGATGAAATAAAAATAAATAAAAATCTATACAGCCTTTCAAGAAGGTGGATTGTGTGCAAGTGTTGATTAGTAAAATGCAAACCATGAAAGAGACTCGAATCCCCACGGGGGGGATGGAGTGTGGGCGTTGTGTAGCCCACTTTCTTTCTTTATTAATGAGTTTAAAATATGATAAAAATGAATGATTATTTGCACTTTGATCCTTGAAAGGGACCAAAAGGCTTACAATGTCATCGGGGAAGAAAAAAAAAGAAGAAAAGGGATGGAGGATGGAGTTTTTTTACGTCCAGGATGACCAAAATTTGAAATTTGAGCAGTATGTCCTCCTCCTTTTCTCAAAACCTGTTAAAAACCAGCAAGTTAAAAGTGTTAGAATATTGTAAATTTATCAAAGCAAATGCATAATCTACCCTACTCAAAATTCTCATAAAATTGTAGATTTTTTAGTAAAAATGACACTTTGAAGATTGAAACGGATCTAGTTTAAGATAAATATTTAAAAGTGAATCTAGATTTGATATATATGATGAATAAAATCAGATTTTAGATACAGGATTATTTATCCAATTTTACTAAGCATCAAATAACTGAAACCAGGGAGAAAGCTTGAATTTTAGAGAGAAGAAGACTGAAATTCCCAAGCTCGTGGTTGAAAGAAACGACTGAGAGAGGGATCTGCAAAAAAATTGTATTAGAAACAAAAAAATGGATGTTGTAAAGATAAGTGGATGCAACCGAGCTCCAAGACCCTTCACTCTAAGACAAATCTGCAAGAACTAGGCAATTTCTCAAAAAAACAAGGTTAATCCAGTCATTTCATTAATAAAAAAGTAGGAGAGCATAAGTATAACCAACTACAATTTGCTACTCCCACAAAATTATGATAATAAAATGAACATAATTTACTTGAAAATAAAAAATACTTATTGAAATTTTACTGGATCTAAACACATCATTCGAAAGAAATAAAACATGAAATTCCATAGATTTCATCTCAGATTTTGACCAAATTACAAGATCACAATGAAATCACAGACTAGCCTCCAAAGCCTTCAATGTTTATTAGCAAAATATCAGAAACATAAGTAAAAATGGCATAGGTTCAATGTATCCTTTCTTCCAAAGGAGGAAAACCCTGCTTTTATAGCAAAAAATAAGCTCAAACCCCAAGGGGGCAAATTTGAAAAGTGTGAGGTGTTTCTGGGGTTGATAAAATGGTGAGAGGAAGGCCCAAGTGTTGGAATGAAAGGCTGCCACCTATATTGAGGTATTGCACTTGGTTTGGGATGTCTTTAACTCCTCTAACCACTTCATCTAAGTGATAAAACCACCCTCCATGAGCAAATTCGCCCCCCTTTTGTGGAAGTGAATTGGATCCCCTCATTTGATGGTTGAATATGCTCCTCTATGCTCATAAATGTCCCAAAAATTATCCTCAACAACTTTGGCACCTTATAGACAAGTCCCAGACAAGCTGCCTTTGATTTAGAATTGGGGTTTCTCATATTTTTCCATTTATTTGACCCTCTGAGTCATTTTGGAGAGAAAATCCAAATTAATAATTGAAAAATACTAATTTGAATCTCGAAATTGGGTTTAAGGGTTAAGTTAGGTCTTTGGGTCCAAAAACGAGCATCCTCATTACCAAGTTGGATCCCTAGGCCCAATTTTATGACCTTTTGAAATATTACAATTAAAATACACCTTATCGATCATTTTATTAAAAAACTAAAAATTAAAAAATATTGGGAGGGACTTATAGAATGTTCACGAAACTATGGACATATGACTAGCATGGTATAATACATGGACCCTAGGATTTAATAACATTTTTGAGAAAAAAGTTACCAAACTGACCATCCCAGCTTTGGAGGATTTTGAGTGAAAAGCTTAAAAATTATGTCGCTTAAAAAAACGTCATATAATTAACAAAAGAAAAAACACTCAAGAATGATGACCAAGTCTAAGAAGGTCAAGCCTTTTACATGAAAGAACCTCATGCTCTTTCATTTATTACAATTCCCTCGAGAGGGTGTGAACATCCAAAAGAAGCCACAACTGGCCCTGATGAAACCATAGAACTTTCAAGCACTGAGTAAGAACAAGTGATTTGTTCCAATCCTTAGTGGCTCACTTGAAAAATCCCCTAAGTGCAACTTAATGGATAACATCTGGCTCCAACTGTGAGACGTGTGCTCGATCTGGTCTTTAGGCAAGGAGAGGATACGAGAATACCAGAATCCGTGGATTATATAACCTGTAAAAACATCTCAACTTGACAAGAAAACCTTGGTAGCACAAGTTTTATGAAAAGAACCAACGATCCAAAAGTTGTTTTATTGAAAGGAACGAAAAACTAATTGATGAAAGAGAGTTTTATTCCTAAGTACATAAAAGAAATGAATTAGGTAAATGTTCACTTTAAGGAGCTTATTTTCCTACTCTAAACATGATGTAATAATGTTAGGTGTAATAAAAAATTCAATGTAACCACCTGTTGGTAGAATTTTCTGACCGGGCCAACTAACCGAAACTAACCCACACAAGGTGCTTAAAGTAGTCCCCAATATGTTTGGTATGACTAATTTCCACAGATTATGGTCCCGCTACCATCTAGGTTATCACTCTCTTAAGGAAAGTTTTAATACTTTAACCTAGAAAAAGTAAATTGTTAATTAAAATATGAAATTCTAACTAAACTAACTAAACTAAAATGATCTATATACCTGAAATTTATATATCAGTATATTTTATAAAATTCTTATTTAAAAAAACTGAAGTTATTTATTTGCGAGCTAAAAGTCTATTTAGCAGCTACTAAATGAAAGTAATTAATTATGACTAACTAATATTTTGCTCTCATAAGGAGAGTTGTGCTTTGATTTTTTTTTGAAATATTTTCCTAGGAAGTATTTAAAGATAAAATTAATTAACTAAATACAAAGTGTTTAAATGAAAATTTAAACTAAAAAAAAGAAATTTTAATCTAAATCAGCTATCCTATCTATCTTGGCCAAAAGCAGAATTTACAATTAATCCTGATGAATAAAAAACAAATGCTTAGTGCTACAAAGATAAAAACACACAATACTTCGAAGTACCAATATTTTCAGAATCAAGAAACAATATGTTTATGATTCTAAAGATATATTTACACATCAAGTTCTGCAATCATTTAAATTAACGAAACAATAAATAGCATAAAAATGAACAACTTATCTATTGTACATCTAATTAAGTAAATAAAAACAATCTTACAAAACATAATTAGATACTTGAAATGATCACAACGATTAAGAAAATCTCAATTTGGTCTGTGATAAAAATATTACAAAGCTAAATTGATCGCCTCTAGAGTTGATGGCGAAGAATCTTGATCTTATCTTCTTGAATACAAAAATTACAAAAGAATACATGTAGGCTACAATGATCTAGCAAAAGCGGTTTTGAGGCGAATTTTGTGTAAAGATTGACACAACAGTGAGACCATCGAACTTCCAACACTAGCTGGCATCATTCAATGATAATGGCTGAAGCGATTGAATGAGCTGGACTTTACCTTTTGGACGTTACTCTTTTCTTGATGATATATTGGGTCACTGAAATCATTATTTATAATTACTGTAAGCTTTGATATCTTTATATCTCTGTCATAGTGCATGCAAAATCGCTCAAAATATATTCAGGTTTATGAACTAGCGTGTAGGATGCCAACAACGTGACAGTCTTCTCTCATCCTTTAGCATGTTAGCTTTACTTCTGACTGGGTGCTTTATTCCATGGTTCCATGAGTTATAAACTTAAGGAAACTCCACGTGGATAACACGGCTTAATACCATATAGGATGCTTTAACCATTAATTTTAAGTCCATGTTAAACAAAAATTATCTCCAAGAAAATCATCGAAATCCAAACTATATAATTTTAAAATCATAAATATCGAAGTCATATTATTGAAAATAAACCTTTAATAAAATATAATAATAAGACTCCATAATAATAAGACTCCATAAGGCTCTTCAAAAGTTAACGTGATAGGACTTCATAATGTTATCAAATAAATCTTTATCAAACGTAATTATGAAAGATAACGACAACTTATTAGAGTTGTTGTAAATATATATAAGGGAAAATTTTGACTTTAAATTTTATTTTATTAACATGATCTAGAATCATTTTATTAACTAAGATGTGATGTATTGTTTCACATGAAGGAGATTCAATTTGCCTTAAATTATTAAACTATATGCTTTGAAGATAAAGATCAAGTTTGGTAGTGTTAGGTATAACTCCCGATTCTACTTTATTCCATTGCTAATGCATTCATTTATACATTACAGGCGGTGGTTGAGCTTCACCTTCCTATGTAACTGTTCAGCTTCCTACATAACTATTTATTTATTTATTTACATAATATAATCCCGACGGATTATATTCTAACAATCCCCCTCTTAATCCGAAGGGGTGTTCGTAAGGCCGAGCATGTTTCTGAATCTTTCAAACTTTTCTCGTCCAAGCGCTTTGCTGAAGATGTCTGCAACTTGATCATTTGTGGAACAATGTCGAAGATGGACTGTCTTGGCCTCTACATGATGTCGAATCAAATGATACTTTGTGTTGATGTGTTTGGTTCGATCATGGAATCTAGGATTCTTAGCCAGCTTGATTGCAGAAGTATTGTCGACCAATAATGGAGTGGAATTTTCTTGTTTTTCTTGCAAATCTTCAAGTATCTTCCTGAGCCATACTAATTCTTTTGTTGCTTCAGTTGCAGCCACATATTCTGCTTCTGTTGTTGAATCTGTTGGAACTGACTGTTTGCGTGATCTCCATGAGACAACTGCTGATCCAAGACTCA
>LPNX010808745.1:0-16924 GCA_001517045.1 Pseudotsuga menziesii
TCCTGATATGGATCCGAAACGTCGACTCGGTCTTTTCGATACTGTGGTTTCTCCGACAGCAACATCAACAACTAACCACCACAGAAATTTGGCAACAGAACTTAAATGCAATCAGTGCTCCACTCTTAGTGCCATCCATGCACAATTTCTATTATTAACTTTTGCATGGATCTCTTTAGTTAATTGATGCATGTTGATTGATTAACATTAATCTCTTCTTTACTGAAATGATTACATTCATTAATAGTTCAATTGATACTTTAACTGAGGCATTCATATTTTACTAAAGATTTATAACTTGAGTTCACTTAGACATTTACATGGGAAAATTGAATTCTCTTTCCCTATGCTTTATCTCATTATCATTAAATAATTAATGCATGATCCATATGTGTATTAATTATTTATCCATCTTATCATATCATTCTTAGAAGCATTATTCCATACCGATGATCATATATATTACCTTGGGTCATATAGTCATATGCTAAAGTAATTTACTCTAGGGGTAGCTAAGCCCTAAAGGATACTTATAGCATCTAGTGACTATGACTACCAATATCTCACATAGTATAACCACATGAATTGATACAACACAAGTCTGCAGTATTGATACAACACAATACCATCTCTCATTAAGGAGATCCATTTCATAGGGTACCGTTTATGAGAATCATTGAATTTATGTTACTAACAAGTCTAGTATTGATATTACTCACAATATTTACAATATATCACCATCTCAATCATATGAGGATACATAGGACTTGATATGACTCACAAGCCCGACTTGATATTAATCACAAGAACGACTTGATATTACTAACAAGTATGGAGAATGACTCTTGATGTTGTACAATGAACAATCCCTCTTGGCTAGGGAGACATTATTCGCTTTACCGGAAATTTCCTGCCGTACCAATCTTCTCTCTAAAGTATCTCAACTTCGTCACTAATAGTGGCATGTTCACAAATTTGTAATCTTTTCATTAGTAGATATGCAAATTTTTTATTTATACATGACCATGACTTCGATGAAGTAAGACTTCATCTGAATGTGTTCTATCATAACACATAGGGTTTTTCCAGAAAGCTTGACTATTAACACCTAATAACTGTCGGCTCAAGTATTTCACCCTAGTAGTTAGATTCCCAAGCTACACTACTCCTTAGCAAGTATTACTATCTGCAAAATACCTTTTTCTTCTATAATACTCTCTGAAATCCACCTTGCTTCTATAGTACTAGCCACAATACTTGACTTCTATAGTACTAACTACAATATACATATCTTATCTTAGGCTAAAATAATAGCTGTATAGCACAATAGGTCTACCATGTATCAATTACAATAAAGATACTATTATAATGTGCCTCAAAGGTACTCAAACATATTCTTAGTTAGTAAGCATAAATACAATAGGTCTTCTCAGAGACCAATCAAATACTTACACATAGTAGAATCATTTGGATCCAATCCAAAATGTAATTTCTCTAAATTCGAAACAATGGATTTCATATCAATCATATACAACATTATACATGAAATGTGTAAATCATGCAGAAAGAAAGTCTCATCTTTTCTTTCAATATTCAATATTTGTTAACTTCAAGAATATTTTCTATCTGGAGAAGTTCTCTATGAGCTTTCCATTCTCTGTGATGTTCTTCAAGGTTTGATAACTTTCTAAGTGATTCTTCTTTTTTATATTGGATCACCCCAACTACCTCTCTAAGAGGTTTAAATGTTCTTTGACAATATAGACTATAAATATTCTTGAGTATCAATAATATTTGAGACTTTCATGTGGATTTTATCCACAAGATATCATAGCCCATGGTTGCATGAGGCATGCACCATGATTAACTAGTTTGAGAATTTTTAACTAATACTTCCTATGAAGATACATCAATACTCCCTCTTCAACTAGAGGATTATTTTTATACTATACCAATCTTGTTATGGAACGAGGCTTAGTAAATATGCCGTCAATTCTACTCATCCATGGATATGTACAAGAGTTACACAAATCATTTTTGTATCATGTCTCAGATATATATAACTAGGAATTTTGTAAAGTTTTACAACTTTACAATATTATCTATCTAAGAAACATATTTGGTGTGATATTTCTCGATCACTCTACTAGTTAGAATCTGTATATCCATGAAACTTACTTTCACTAACTGTGACATGTTTGAATCTACATACTCTTGTACCAAGTAGGTAACACAATACATGCTTTGTTGTACATGTTCATGTACTGAATGTAAAGCATATAACTGATCCTGGGGCATGTATAGATATATCTAACATCTATGAGATCCTACAAATATGAAAAATAATCAATTTTATCTTTATGTGCACGGTCATGGATTTACATTCCATTGTTCTAGTATTCTTTTAAGAACTCTATTGAACATTTTTCCTCAACAAAAAAAAATATTATCCAATTTATGTTACACCCCTAAAATTAAGAATCATCCAATATTCTTACATATATATTCATTCTGAATATGAGTAGCATACATGGTTTCTACATAGCAGGAGGTTAATTTAACTAGTTCCACTGGTGTTTCTAGGAGCTAGCAAATATAGCTTCTCCCTCTCAACATCTAGGATGTGAGAATCATAAATTTGAGTACTCCATCACAGAGATTCATACTCCTCTATATGAATACAATTAAGATAAATACATTTCCTTCAGGAGTCTTTACATTTCTGCAAGAATTAGGGATTATATTCTTCCTTCTTCCTAAGAAACTTAGGAACCTCTCGATATTCTCTCTTTCAAGATCATCCATCCGAATGACTCCATGCCAATCTATTCTTGTATGTCAAGGAATATGTTTTTCCCTACAATAAAACATATTCCAATAATTAATAACATTACATAACCAAGAAATGCAATCACATGAAAAATTTCAACATACTGACAATGGTTCACACAATTATGTACATAGAGTAAATCAAGGTTTTCAAATAACCCCATTCATATCTATGTGATTTTTTTCAACCCTATACTAGTCTTATATCAGTTCAAAAATTAAAATTTTATGAATGAAATATTCATTCCCATATTCATATCTCATGAATCAAGCATGAAGCCCTCTATCTGATATATTATGACCAATCACACAGTCCTATATTCACAACTCATGAATCACACATTCATCCCTCTATCTCATGTCTTATGAATGAATTTTTCATATTTATATCATTCGTATATAAGTATATAACAGTCCTACATAATCTCTATATCAGTCCTATATTATATCACATAATATGGATTCATGAGATCGACAATATGCTAATAAAAGATAAACAATAATGTATATGATCAACACAATTCCAAAGTCCAGGATACATATCTCTACATGCCAGTAATGAAACATATTAAAAAACCTTTAGATATGATTTATAAAACACATAACAATCAATTATAAAGTATTTATATTTATTGATTTGTGTGGGCTCTCTCTTGATCTCTGCATAGTTGGAGAGACTACTAGCGTCCTTGTTTATTCACTTGAATGGAAGAGATTATTTGTATTGAAAGGATTTCTACCTTTCTTCATTCTTGTCATGAGAAAAATATTCTCCTCTTTATTGTACACAATTTTTCTTTATATGCACCCATATTCTTGACTCGAGGCTTTATTCTTGTAAATATTGGTGAGTGTATGAAAACACTACCTTGCGTTCTTCAATGAAATGATCATGGATATGAGATTGTACTTAATCGAATCAAAGATGAAATGATTGAAATTTGCTTGATTATTCTTGAATTTGAATCTCCCTTCATTGGTGGTAGGCTCCTCTACCATAGTGACCACGAATGAATCAAGATATGCTCTTTAAGAATATTCAACACCCTCTCTTTCCATGTGTTGAAGTTTGATATTCCTTCAAGTTGGTCTTTCGGTCAAACAGAGATTGATGTCATGGATGAAATAATTTTTAACACTTCAATATATACATAGGATTATATTTCTATGCAAAAATAATCTCTTTCATTCCCTATGCTCTGATACTGTGTTGATGTTTTGAGCAAAATCAGAGCTGCTTGAACTTTAAAATTTTTATGAAACAATTTCAACACTTATGAAACTTTATATCGTCCAAAAAATAATCTTTACATTATCCACATAATAATATTTATATTATCCACCTATGAATCTTATATATCAACAATATATGAATTTCATGACTAAATCAACCACATAAAACAATCAACCATAGGAAAAGATATACCGTTGAAAAACCCTCTAAACAAGGATGATAAAAAACTGAGCAATTTTTTGAGTATGATGCATTGATTTGCAGGGAATGATTTACAACACATAAGTATATTTCCCGATAAGATATATCACCACAACAATAGAGAAGAGAGATCCAATGTAAACTTTCAAAAACAATTATATGTAACTGTAGTGAACTTGCCATATGCCTAGCATATTAATAACAAGCCAACAACCCTAACATGCAGAAGCTAGCACATAGGAGGCTCAATAAACACAATGATAGCATCACATAGTGCATTCACAAGGAGGAGCTAACTAGAACTACTCCATGCATACATTAGCGCCATTCCTTTTCTCAATTAGCTTTAACCGAATGCTTATTTTCTTGAATGGAAAGTGAACTGACTTGAAATGAATGTTAACTGACTTGAAATAAATGCTAACTTACTTGAAATAAATGATAAATTACTTGAACTGAATTTTAACTGACTTGAACTGAATGTTAACTTACTTGAACTAAATGATAACTGACTTTAAGTGAGTGTTAACTTACTTGAACTGAAGGATAACTAACTTAAATTGAATGTTAATTGAATTGAACTGAATGATATCTAACTTGAAATCAATATTTAACTGACTGCTGATCACTCAGTCAACATGCTAACTTAAGTGTCATCAATGCTTCACTCTTAGTTCCATCCATGCATAATTTCTATTATTAACTTTTGCATGGATGTCTTTAGTTAATTGATCCATGCTAGTTGATGAACATTAAGCTCTTCTTTACTTATTTGATTACATTCATTAATAGTTCAAATGATTCTTTAATTGAGGCATTGATTGAGGCAATCATATTTTATTGAAGCTTTATAACTTGAGTTCACTCAAACATTTACATGGGAAAATAATTCTCTTTCTCTATTCTTTATCTCATTATCATTAAATAAGTAATGCATGATCCATATGTGTATCAATTATTTATCCATCTTATCATATCATACTCAAAAGAATTATTCCATACTAATGATCATATATATTACCCCGAGTCATATAGTCGCATGCTAACGTAATTCACTCTAAGGGTAGAGAATCGCTAAGGGAGACTTATAGCACCTAGTGAGCATGAGTAGAAATATCTCACATAGTATAACCAAATGAATTGATACAAAAAAATATCATTTCCAGTTAAGGAGATCCATCTCATAGTAATCATTGAATTTCTATTACTCACAAGTCTAGTCTTGATATTACTCACAAGACTCAGCTTTATATTACTCACAAGATTTACAATACAACATCACTAGCTCAATCATATGAGGATACATAGGATTTGATATTAATCACAAGTCCGATTTGATATTACTCACAAGTACGAAGAATGAATCCTAATGCTTTACAATCAAAATAAACCATAGTTGATCCCAATCGAAAAAAACACGCAGAGGTGCTCTTTCTGTCTGTGAAAGTTGGTTTGCACAACATCACAACCAAGGTTATGAGTCATGTTCAAACCACCTAGCTCTACATTCATTAGCAATTCGTACTTCTAGTTATCCTATAGATAACATGAAATGAGAGAAGAAATTGAGACATAAACAAAACAAACCTCTCTAGAGTATATTTCCATTACTGTACATTTTGAGCAGAAACTAGTACAATATAGGAATTATCACATGAAATACCTTGGGCAAATTCTAGGGGTAACAAAATACCATGGGTATCTTACATTAATGTTGGATTATCTTGATTAATTCCCCCAATTTATGACATTGTTCCAAGTGTAACTCCAAGTAGTTTCCATAATGAGGTGAAACGAACCTAGATGGACCATGAAGTGGTTAGGATAGTCAACAACTATGAAAGGAACCATCATGAGGGCACTAGATGTGGTTTAGTGGCTTGGGTTTGGACCATTAATGAGAAATTTGACCAAATCCTCAAGAGGGTGCACCCAATATCCTTAAAACAGGAAAATGCAATAACTACCCCATAAACAGGGATGATTTTAAGGAACCATACTTATTTAAAAGTGTATAAATGTTGGCGAATATAAACAATTCTTAAAACACCAACTATAAAATGATTGGCGATATTTTTCAAAAACTATTTTAATTTCCAAGGGTTTTATATCGTTTATATAATAATTTGGCTATTTTTAGGGTGAAAAAATTTTACCCCATCAAAATTGGGCGAAACAGGGCTTCAAAAAATGCAAAATGGTGAATCATTTTTGGGAGAAAAACATGGAAAAATAGCCCACTAGGCTAAAATTCGCCCCTAAAATTATCCCTGCCCATAAATGTAGCATAAAGGGGTGCATTGAATCCATAGAATAAGAAAAAGGGTGGGTAAGTGGACCAACAAAATTTATGGCATAACCACTAGTCTAAGTGGGTCAAATGTGGAAAAATTAGGATCCATGACACTAGACTAGGAACTATAACCATTTTCACAAGGAATAACTTACACTAAACACTTGGAACATTATACAAAGATTATTAACCAAGGTCTAGATGGGAAATATGTTCCAACACCCCCATTTAAGCCAAAATATTTGTGAGCAATTATTGAGGGCCCAAGCAACAAGGATTATGGTCACCCTTTACATTGATCAATTTGAACTGAGGAAAGAGGAAAAACCACATGGGGAAAATCCTCCCTAAAAAATGGACATGAAAGAGAAACCAAAATATGTATACACTCTGAAGTAAATGAGTATATATGGAGGAATCTTATTCTTGGGAAGAAGTGGAATATGCTCAACCAAATCAGGATTATGTATAGCTGCATAATGAATCCTGGTACCATGTAGAAAAATTGAAATGCACTGATAGTAAAGTGAAGGATTCTCTCCAGACTTGAACTTCGAACCAACCAGGGTGTCATGTCCAAAAGAGACTTTAAGTACTTGAGAATAAGTGACCCCAAGTGAATCATAAGGCTCTTGAGGCATGCAATCTGAAATAAGGTTGTAATCAGCTCCAAGAAGGTGGAACAAGAGTCCTAAATGTGCCATTATGATGGCTAAGGCTTCTCCATATTCAAATGAACTTGAAGTAATCCTACTAGTCATGGTGTAGGAATAAATAGGAAACCAAAAAGTGTGAAGTAATGAGAGATATTCACTTGACTTCTAAAATTCTCCTTGACCATATTTCGAACCAACACTCTCATGTGACTAAAAACCATCTTCTAGATAAGGCTCACTATGATCACCAACTACAAACCCATATTCATCATTCATAATAGAATACCGTTGGCCTAATTTTATGACCTAGGACAACATAAGAAATCAATCCGACACAGGTTTCTTAATACAACTCCTGGTATGTTTAAGTTAGCTTGATTTCACAGGTTATGGTCTTCTGCTACCAACTGAGTTTTATTCTCTTAAGGAGAATTTGATTTTTTAAACTTAGTAAAATATTTCCTGTAATAATCTAAAGTTAACCTAATTCCTAATGTCAGTTTCTAAGTCTAATTTATCCTAACTTTTCTTTCTTAGGGAAAGTATCTTGTTTTGGTAGTTGTTTGGATTTTTAAATTAAGAAAAAGTTTCAGATGTTAAATAACTAATTTGACTAAAATCTAACTCATAGCTACTAAAAGTAAACGTAAACCTAAAAATCTAAGCTAAAACTATGAATTATAACTAAAGTAATATCCTATCTCAGCTGAGAGAAAATTAATTGATTATATTAACTATTAATTAACAATTAAAGATAACAAAGGGAAATAAACAATATAATTCCAGATAGAAAATTATCAGAATTATTATCATAAAAAATCACTTTGTTCAATAAAATTTACAAAAACATAAAAAAAAAAGAGAAACCATTTCATCTATTTTGTAATGTAACTTTCAATGAATAATTAATGTTCAACACTAGATGTCTGAATATAAATTTGAATCACTTATTAATCAAAACACCATATGAAAATATAGATGCAATCGATAACAAGTTATGAAATATAATACTACTTAATCAAGATCATCAACAAGCGTTAAAATGAAATGATTACCACAGTATTTGTATCAAATACTAACATTATGTGCTAAGAGTAATTCAATTAACAATAATGCAATAATAACACAATATAACTGCATAAATATTTAATATGAGAAAATTAGCTATTGAAATATATATTAAAGTTTCAAAAAACTGAAAACAAGAGTGATACCAGTCTTTGAAATACTAGTCTGACAACATCCATGAAGAAAACTCCAACAGATCAATTGCAACCAAAAAATATGTTTAATTTCAACAAGTAGTTTCTGAGTACTCCCATCCCTCTTTTAGAAATTGTTTGGGACTTATATACATAAAAAGAACAATTGTCTTTGAGTTATTTTAGGATTTATTTAGAAAAATAATAGAAACGGTTTCTTAAAAGTTGTTAAGATAAGTCATGACCATCCCTATATTCGTGCTATTTATGATATGATTCAATTGACACCAAAAGAAGAACCTGGAAAATATGAGCCTTCAATGAAGAAAACAAAATGTGACCATCCAGAATGTATGCCAGCTATCAATGAAAAAAATATCGATAACACAGCCTCAAAGATGTATATCTGAAAAATCAGTTGCAAATCTATTAATGTTCATTAAAAATGATAACATCAAATGTAACATTAATATAACCAAATTAAAATCATACCTACAAAATCTTGGATTATGTAGGTTGCTAATCACATTTTGCACTTACCTATTTGATATGCTTAGTTTTAGCCAAAAATAGAACAGACTATTTTCAAATTGAAATCTTTGATTTAATTGTTCTTCTTGCCTCTGATAACTTAGCACTTAACTTTACATTTTCAATTTTAAATTTCTCTTCACGCTTCAGAAAATTTCTGTTATCAGAAATCAATGATCTCTTTAGAGCTTTCAACTTATCTTTATTCACTTTTAAATCCTTCCATCGATTCACCCAGGCTAATAATTCACTTCTCAGGTTTTGTACTTCATCTTTCAAAAAAATTGAATTTGACTCAGACTTTTCCAATTGAACGATTTGTTGTTTTAACTTTATGGTCTTCATGATGCTTCTTAGCATATGCTCTGATGAAGAATCATCATTAAATGAATATTCTCTTTTGATCTCTGTATCATTTTACAAAACAGGTGATTGAATTCCATCAAAACCATCATTCGCAGATTCTATATGATTATCAATTTTATCCTCATGCTCCTGCGAAGATAAACACATCGAATAATAATCTTCTTCTTCACTCAAAATTTAAATTAATGAAGAGTCTTGGACCTTTAGAGTTGTTATTGAAGCAGAAGATATCATACTCCTGGTAATTCTGCGAGAACCTAATTTTGCAATAGGGATATTTGACAAGTTTGACTTGAACTTGGATTTCAATTTTTCTTTGTTTATCTTCTTCCAGTTTTTTACTTCATCTATAGGTACAGTATGAAGTTCTCCAAGTGAAGCTGAAACTACAGGGGTTTCAAAAATTAAAGGAAGAGGTTCTATTGCAACTGTATGTTTTGTACTATTCCCTACATATGCATCCAATCTAGGCGATTCAATAGTTCTTGGTTCAGACCCAACCCCAAACTTAAGGGCACCTTTAAGTTTTCTATGGTTTTTGGGACGTAGAGTCGACCAATACTGAGTTAACCCAAAATCATTTTCATCGTAAAATTCATCCCAGGATCGACCAAAAATACTTAACTGGTGTTGAAACAAAATTTTAAGGAGACCATGATGAAATAAACTTCTTTCTACATATCCTATAGTGGTATGTACTGTATGTGCCATTCTTTTCAAACTTTGAAGCAAAAACAACGACAGATTGGGACTGCAACCCTTCAAAGCCATCAACAACCATAAATGGTAATAATGAACATGAGAATAGCGGCCATCACATGAAACATACCTGATTAAAATATCAAAGCAAGCTCTCCACTATGATCTCAAAAACTTAATAGAAATGCCATTTTTGAGATTTGAACCCTCTGGTAATGGTAAAAGGAACAATTCACATTTTTTTTCTTATTGACCCTTTCTCCCTTAAACCAACATTCACCAGTTTGGGGAAGCTTGGTAGCTTTAGCAATCATATATTCGTTTAAAACTAGTTGAAAATTACCAACTTGAGCTACATCATTCTTTAAAGACATGGAAAATCGTCTGGTTATTTCTACATGATGGCCACTAAAACATTTAAAAAATGAACCCCAACCTATTTTTTTCAAACAGTGCAGTTACTTCTAGGTTAGATTCTACCAGCTCGGGACCTGATACCTCAAAACGATTAAGAGGTGCCATATTTATGCTACATTAACTTTGGTCATTGTTTGGAATAAAAGGATGCATGGATATAGATGGTATTGGAGTCCATGTGAACAACATTGTGTGGAACATCAAATCAAGGCTCAGTTCATCTGTAATGAGAATTAAAACCCTAAATATAATCCCATCAACCATAGTTTCGAATGATGAAAACAAGTGCCAAATTCATGTTATTTCCTAAATAGAAACACAATCACCAGGATAACCAAACCATTATGCAATAATAAACCTTTTTGCAACCATACTATAATTCGATTCAAGAGTTTGTTTTTCCAACGAAATATTACTAAGGTTAAAATCATAATAACTCAGATAATGAAATGATAACCTTGTATGTGTTTATTGATATTCAAAGATTGTAGGAATTAGTTTGAAATGAAACAATTTGTACATTAACTTACATGTATCCAATTATGATATTTCATGTTTCATCACCAGGATAGGATAGTGACCAAATGTCAATTCGAAATATGGGATTCACATTATTTATTTTAAACCTAATTTTTAAATTTTATTTATTTACAAAATGTGTAGATTCAATTTTGTATTATTTGAAATGTTTTAAATGTTTAGGGTCATAATATTTTAATATATAATAAAGATATATTATTAACCTTATTTTATGAATCTACAAACCAAAAATAAACCAAAATATCTTATCCAACATTATAACTTAAAAAAAAAACTTTGAAAAAGAAATCAAAAGGAAAATGAGATTTGATAAGTCAATGTGATTTGATCAAATGATAGATTTAACAAGATGTAATCAAATATTTTGAACAATATATAATCAAATATTTAATGATAATGAGAACTGATTATATATAAAATTAAAATATTAACAGCTACTAAAATACTTAAATTTGAAAATGCTTCCTAAACTTCCAGTATGATAATTAACTCTTCCTTAATTGAGAGTACCTTCAGAATAAAAGCTTTTGAAGGTACTTTTTAATAATTTTAATAATTAATTATAGAAGAGAACTAATAAATTTTATTAAAAAAACAAGAATAAAATTTCAAGGGTTGTTTCCCGCCAACAAATACATAGAGGAGAAAGACATGGAATGGAGAGATAACTCTTCAACAATATTGATGGAAGCAACTCGTATGTTATGTTCATTAAAAATATCTTCTTTGAAAATAGAGGAATCCATAGTGGAACAAACTTGAGTTGGATCATTTGCTCAGTCTCTATCTACTTCTTATCCTTCATTTCGAACAAATTCTTGTGAAATGCATGAGGCCGAGACCTTTGGAGGGAGAACACATAAGGAAGTGCCCATTTTCTTGCTCTCCATATAGCTCATATAATATTTCTTCATGCCAAGAGGTTTATCTATATTTCTCCAAAGCTCAAATGGGTATTGAACATAATCAAGGAGATAGTACATTGTAGGAGGTATAGCTAGACACATAGTTCCATAGGCTCTATCAAAGTCATTAAGTCAATCAAACTTCTCTTCATAGGACTCTGGATCACTCACAGGGCTAATGGATACATCATAGAGACATTTTCTCTTGATATATGCACATATTTTAGGATTCAACTCAGAATAGTTGAATGGATAAAGGATAGGAACTGATTTCGAATCAACGAAGTTGTTGTAGGAACCTGCAAACAAAAACTCTTAAGAAAAACTAAGAATAATGCTTCTAAATTAGACTAGCTCTGATATCATATGAAAGTTGGCTTGCACAACATCACAACCAAGGTTCTGATTCATATGAAAACCACCTAGATATAGATTCATTAGAAATTATTACTTATATATATTCTAAAGATAACATGAAATGAGAAAATAATTTGAGACATAAACTAGAGAAACCTCTCTAGAGTATATTTCCATTACTATACATATTGAGCAAAAAACAGTACAATATATAAGCATTATCACATACAATACCTTGGGTAAATACTAGGGGTAAAAAAATACCATTGGTAGCTCACATTAATGTTGGATTATCTTGACTAATTCCCCCAATCTATGACATTATGTTGAGTATAACTCCAAGTAGTGGCCATAATGAGGTGAAATGAATGTAAATGGACCATGAAGTGGTTAGGCTAGTCAACAAGTGTGAAAGGAACTACCATGATGGAGCTAGAGGTGGTTTAGTGGCTTGTTTTTGGACCATTAATGAGAAAATTGACCAATTCCTCAAGAGGGCACACCCAGTCTCCTTAAAACATATAAATGTAATAACTACCCCATAAATGTAGCATAGAGGGGTGCATTGACTCTATAGAATAAGGAAGAGAGTGGGTAAGTAGAAAAATAATATTTTATGGCATAACCACTAGTCTAAGTGGATCAAATGTGGACAAACTAGGATCCAAGACATTAGACTAGGAACTATAACCATTTTCACATGGAATAACTTACACTAAACACTTGAAACCTTATACAAAGATTATTAACCAAGGTCTAGATGGGAAATATGTTCCACCACTGTCAACTACCCTTCTAACACAATATACATATATGAATCTCACTAGCTTCACTCCATCATTTGAGGTATATCTCAATCAATACCCAACTGTACCGTGAATATATCTCAGCACATGATTAACTTCTACCCAATGTACTTGTCTCTACTCGGCCATGTGTTGACTCAAATTTTTCGCTATATAACAAATATTTAGCATTGTATTAACCAAGTACTAATAGTAACCAATCAAATGGAAGTACATGATTGGATCCACTACATATGAAGATATGACCGAATCATGTAACTTCTTCATATTTTCATCCATGGGTTTAGCCATGAACTTACAATCCATCATACCATATCTGTGGAAGATCCAAATGTTATACTTCCCTTGTCCAAGGAATATCTAATTAGTCATTGCCACACCTCTAAACCTAAGAAATAATGCATCAACCTTAGGTATTTCATCTCAATTTGATGATTCAACTCCCTTTTGCACCTAAAAATAAGTTTCTATGTGTCGATGAGGAGCATATCACTAGATATACAACATTACGATTAAGGGATCATCATCAATAATACATTTTGAATATTGGGGAACATTTCTAAATGTGTAACTCCTCAGAAGTAGCTCTCATCCTCTAAAACTAAAATAGAGAGCATATTAATACTTCACTTTGGAAGAAGTAATTCTCTAATAGAATCTTCCATGGATTCAACTGCAATCCCATTGTTCCTCATAATCATCAAAACAATGAACATATGTAGTAGAGATACCAACATTCATTGGATCCTCCTACTCTCAACCGTCAATGTATATATGAGATCCTCTGAAACTATGGGTCATGTTTCCACATATGACTGAATGTACTAGATCCACATATATCTACTGTTGAATAGTAATATCTTTTTCTTCAAGTAGCACATCTATTTTATCTACTCCCTCTTTCATGAAAGCTCTCTTGCTACCTGATTTGGAGCCTAAGCTAAGAGTCGTGATCCTAGAAGCTTCCTACTTCAGAGCATCATGCTCTCCCTCAAGTACCGAACATCAATCATACCTACATATCCATCACTTGTGCTTCAAAACAAGTCTCATCCTCCTCCTCTTGTAGGCCACAACATATGGTCTTTCCCTACAAGTCAAATTCAGTCATATAGCTATCAACATTGCATGATTATGAAATTCAATCGTATGAACATTTCAATGCAATATCAATAGTTCACAGAGTTATGTAAGCTTCTTAGCCAATTTTTTAGCACAACATCCATCCATATCTCAAACATCATGAAATGTTACATAACACTATATGATATTTACCAAACATATACATATCATGCACTACATGCATTTACCACTCAACAATCTTAGTCATACAAGAAAAACTATATCATATGCTCATCGTGTTATACTACAACATACTTTTGGATTCTAGGAATACATATCTGCATACAACTGTACTGAAAAAAATGTTCGAAACATCCAAATATTATCTATAAGAGAAATTGGTAAACCAAATACTTCTCTTTTGTTGTTCTATGGATTCATATTGATCTCTACCTCCTTGTAGAAATGACAGGATTCATATGATCTTCATCTTCTTTCTTGTCAGAATCCCATGAATAAAATACAACCTAGATCTTTATACATCACTAATGATGATCACATTATCTATATAATGGAATCATTGGTGCACATATAGAGTTTATTAGAACATGGATGTTTACCTACAACCATTGAATGAAGAGTTTAAGTAATTATGAGAAGGGTTACATGTATATGATTTATCGAGACCCATCCCATCATAGAGGATTTTTAAATTGTATGGCATATGTTAGTACACCACAAATGATTATCCAAGGTTGGGATTTTTCTCAACAAAACATGTTGTTTGATTTGTTTATGTTCAAAGCAATAATTTTTTGGCATATTTAATTCGTTGTGACTATATTGATATTCAACACTAATCATGTGCTCGATATACCTTAATATCGTAGGTATTGTAACAAAAGGTTTTCATGCATGTAAATGTTGTGGACATTATATGAAGGCTAGATGGTCCAAATACCTACGAAATCCACTGTAGAACTTCTCTAGGGTATTCCTCCTAGAAAACCATCCTTATAGAAGAGAGACATCTGCTTTTAATGGTAAACTAGAGGGAGCCCAAACACTTGAAATAATGACACTAGATGACTGGCTTAAGGGATATGATAGAGAGAAGGAAAATAAAATTGCAAATATGTTTGATTAAAATAGGGAACATATGTTCGATGATACTGAATTCTTTGACACCTATAATGAGAAAATTCCCAAAGGGATGAAAATGAAATCACTATTTTATGAGCTCCCATATTGGGAACATCTTAAGATTTCCCACTTACTAGATTCTATGCATATATTTAAAAATGTTTCATGTTCTTTGTGGCATCTGATACATCTAAAAAAGTGACTAGTTGTGATCTAAAATTTCAAGATCGTTTTAACCAAAAAATTGCATGTGAAATTTATTTTCGGGAGGAATCGAAAAAACCACAGTATTCATAATATTTCGATTCCTCCTGAAATTAACCACCACAGAAGTCTTGCTACGTGAAATTTATTGTTAAATATTCATAAACAAGCTTTAAAAACTAAAATTTAAATGCTTAAACATACAGACATAAGCAACTAAATATAAAACAAACTATGAAAATGATAGACACTAGCTAATAAGGGTGCATCCATGGAGGTGGGTTAAAAGTTTTGGCAAGGAATTTTTGCCAAAACGCAAAAAACGCACCCTTGATCGAGGTCTTCATAACTTGATCGAGGGTTTAACAAGCGCTCGATCAAGTTACAGACCTCGATCGAGCTTAGTACCTTGATTGAGGTTCCTATTTAAAAAAAATACAAAAAGGGCCGCGGGCACCCGCAACCATTTGCCCCATTTTTGCACAAACATCCCTCGATCAAGCAAGTACCTCGACTGAGCATCTGCGTCCCCGAACACCTCGACCGTGAAACTGTGCCCCTGGAGACCTTGACCGAGCTACCATGCAAGCCACACCCACTTTCACAACGTTGTTAGAACAGAGAGGTAACCCTCAATCCTTGTTTTTTTGAAATTTAAATGGAATTTTAGTTTTTTTTTAAGTTTTAAAATGTTAGGTTAAAATTGAAAAAAGTCATTGTTATAGATGTTTTTAGGTTTGTTTTTTTTGCCTAGTATTTTTGCAATGTGTGCCGGAAAGCAAAAATGTTGCCGGTAGTGTTTAAAATATGTTTAAAATTGAAATTTGTTTTTTATTTAAAATTTAAATTTTTATTCTATATATATTTTGTCAATCGGCATAAATTATGCTGCCAGTTTAATTTTTAAATGTGTGCCTGGCAAGTAGAAGTGCTTCCTAAATTTTTTCAATCCTTCAAGAATACACGGAGGATTGAAAAAATTCAAATTTGTTAAATTTACAGTCTGTATAAATATTTATATCAACCAACAGCCATTTATGCTACCGGTTTAATTTTGAAATGTGTGCCGAGCAAGCAGAAATGTTGCCCATTTTTTTTCAATCCTTCGAGAATACACAGAGGATTGAAAAAAATACAAACCCTAGATGCAAGACAATCATGAACCCCAAACCAACGTAGGCATTTATCTAAACAACCCATATATTTTACTTAAAATATTTTGATCATATATATATATATATATATATATATATATATACTATTAACTATTTAATTAAAATAAATTATAATTATAATTGTAATTAAAATATTATATTAATTCGTATTCATATTTCTTATAAATATTTTTTTCATAATAAAATATGATAGGTATGTTTTGACTTATTAGTTAACATATTTTGATTTTAGTTTATTGAAAAGTGTACTTATGTATTTTAGTTTCTTTTTGAAGCTCAAACAAAAGTATGATGAAAATGTGGA
>LPNX010808797.1:0-25807 GCA_001517045.1 Pseudotsuga menziesii
GTGAAGGCCCATGTCTCATTTCAGTTTCGTATATGAGTTGTGAATCAACAAGAGTTATGAAACTGCTAGCTGTTAATGCTAAAGAATCTTCCCTTTGATTTTCACTTCTTGGTATGAAGGTAATATTAAAATACAAAATAAAATTTCAATTAAATACCATACCTCATTCCTATACAGCCTTAGTATTTGCTTCTTGGTTTGATAGACAATTTTTATCTACTAAATGACTAATTCATTACTACCGAAAAGGACAAGCCTTTGAATATTCATGTTTTTTAACAACTTTCAACCCCAAAATCAAAGCCTCATATTATGCAATATTGTTTGTGGTTTCAAATTCTAACTTATACAATAAATAAATAAAACCATTTGAGGGTGATACAAGAACAATCTTAGCACCGATATTTCTTTTGAAGATGATCCATCAAACTACATCTTCCAAATGACATTATCCATATTTCCATGCTGTTGTTCTGGAAGTTTGTTTTCAACTTCTATATAACCTCAAACCTCATCATTTATATGTAAGATGCAAGATCCTATATCTTCCTAAATTGTATAGATAGGATGATTGTTGGCTTTTTATGGTCACTAACAATATAGCCAACTGAACTTCCTTGTAAAGTCTTATTTGTTCTCCCCTAAACACATGTATTGTTGCATAAGTTAAGTCTATATGCAATGTTCCACCTAGCTTTCTTGTCCAGGACATAGATAAGAGCATACAAAACTTAGGGGGAATATCAATAACCACAATATCGATAATGACACATTTCATTGGAAGTTGAGCTAGGAGAACAACTAAATATTTTATTACCCCCAAACATTTAAATGTTTAGAATCAAAGGAATACAAATCATTATAAGGTTTGGTAACATTTAATCCTAGTGCTTCCATAACTACTTTGGGCACTAGATTATGGGGGCACCTTAATCTAGAAGAAAATTGTGAAGCATTTATCACAAATTGTAAATGTAACGAAAAAGGGTGGAGGAAATTCATACTTCTTCTCCATATGAGGTCCAAAAACAATGGTGGGGTTTTCATCTTGCATATTTATAGTATTTGAAGAAACCAAATTTATAGGGGGTTGCAAAAATTTGAGAACAGGATCTTTATAAGTTTGATTTTTCATCAATTCTGCTAATGGAACTGGGATATTGATCTTACTCATCTCATGTTCTAAACTAAAAGGGGAGAAAGACTTGTCAATTCCTTTGCTTCTACAATCTTACCATGTTGTTTTGATGATCCTAATTCTTCTTTGTTTCATTAACTAACACCATTTTAACTGGAATAATGGATTTGTTAATATGAGCTTGAGAACTCTGTTTTGGTCTAGACCTCAAGTCATACCTCCTCTGTAGATTTGCTTGAAGAATTCCAGTTGAATGCTTAAATTATATGAACTTCATTATGATATATATTCACATACTTGATTCAACTTCAGAGTGTTTTCATAATCAAATTGAGTTAAATGACTGCACATTATTGCTCTCCTTCAATATGATACAATTCTTGATCAAGTTCATCCATTTCAACCTCATCAGGTTCATCAACTTCACCGACTTCATCAAAAATATTATTTTGGAATGGAGGTTGAATCTTCAGTGAATCTCATTGTTTCTTCTTTCTCTTTACAACAATTATGGATTGAATGGTCTTCTAAATTGATTGGTATTTCTGTTACCTCCTTCTTTTACATGTTTATTCATATGCTTAATTTTCATTTCCATTTTATCTAGTTTCGATGGCATTTTTTTAATCATTTTAGTCATTTCTTCAAACTTATCATCAGGTGACTCTGAACTAGATGCAAATGTTTTCTTCTCCTCTCTCTGTTTTCTTTTATCTTTATCTCCATAGTCAGATTTGCTATAATCGTTTTGCTGCTAGGATGTTGGATTCAACCACAAGTGCAACTTCCTGGCATATTCACCGAAGTTACAGATATTATTTATCAAAATAACAATGAAAACTCTACATCAAATGAACTAGCATAAGTAAGATTACCGGAAGTTTCAGTAGGATTAATAACTATTCTTGACCAGGAGATCACATTATCTTTGCAATGCATGATTTGGTGATGATTTGTCATCTCTAATTTTGATTTTTAGGTGGCTAGAGCATCATAAAATGCTATTCAATACGCTTGACTAAGATTTATGGTTTATGTGGACATACTTTATGCGCTCTCACAAATTACATGTACAACTGTCGTTTGCTAATGAACATAGATAATGCAAAACAACTTTGAACAAGGACAACATTCAAAAAATTGTAAGCGCGTGAAGGACCTGGGCTTGAGCTAGATTAGTGAATTCATCTTCACCTGGTGGAGCATGGTTTGGAGTTAATGAACCACCCATGCATTAAATTATCTACAAGCCGGAAGGAGTCAATGAATGGAGCCCGAGTTCAAAATTGAACATGTCACAACTCTTCAAAGGGTTTTGAGCAAGTCCCCAAAGTGTTATAAAAAATTTGCACTTAAAAAAATGTTAATTTTTAAGTTTGACATTTTATTAGAAAGTACAACAATTTTATTAAAATTACATAAGAAGTGTTAAGTGTCAAACTGCCCGTCAAATATTTTGTTATTCAATATTCAATTCTTGGTATTCTGCTAGTATTAGATGTCATGTTTGAATTAAATGTGTCAAAAAATGTATTGCAACAATGCCAGTGGTATGGATGATGGCCATTGGCCATCTTTGTTCCCATAAAAAATATAAAATGCATCGTTACAAAATTATCTTTCACAATTCTCATATTTAATCTCAACATGTTTTGAGATTTTCTTTTCTTGATTTTTTTTTTGACTAGGGGAATTGGCAACTGGGGCTGGGATGGTACTCGCGTGAAATTGGGTCCAGGGATCCATTCCCACTACCACTATAACCCTAGGTGCCCACACCCGCTGCAAGACATGGGACACAGGTAAACCCGGGTGGGATTGATCTCGTGACCTCCAATTTACAACAGGTGACTTCATAACAACGGAACCGCTAAACAGCCACACCTGTGCGGGCTAAGATTATTGATTTCTTTAATATAAAAAGACACGATTAATTAGTGACTAATCCAGTTTAATTTATTTTACTCAATTTCACATTTGAATTCATGAGTCTCCATTGTTGAGCATATCATAGTGATACATGATACAATTGGGTTTCCTTTTGTTCACATCAAATTGTTTAATTCATGATGTTCATGACAATTTTGAGCATGGAACATTTTAGTTGTAGTCTCGAATCATGATTGGTTCAATAGTTGTACCTACAACCATTGCCAATTCTTTGTATAAATGGTATTCCCATGAAGAGGATCAAGCGTGTTGGATTTGGGTTCAAAAGAGAATCACTTGGCTGCTTGTTATTTTGTTAGTCTAAATAAAACTCTTCTTCATTTGTATTTATCTACCTGAGTTACCTTCTATTGCTCATACCATTGAACTAGTTATTTTCTCTCTATTAATTTTTGAATATGTAATGTGTTGACGAAGAGTGTCGTATCATCACTATGAGGAAATTCCTTGAGGTGGCTTGTCCTATCAAGGCTCAATGCTCTACTCACCCATTAAGATTAATCTTTGTCCAATATTCCATTATAAGAAAATAATGGCTATGTTGCATTGTAATTTCCTTTATCAACCACCAAATTACTAACCGTGATAGATTTTGATGACTTATGATACACACATTCATTTAACAAACTAGTTGTTCTTCAATTAGTAATTTCCTTTTCGCAATTAGTGTTTCTTTTCCCTAGCCCATGTTTCCCACTAGTGCTAATAAGAAGTTTGCCCCCACTTCTATTAATACATTTTTGCAGCAGTAAAGCTTCCCATCAAAGAACAACTAATCCAAATGTCACAAATAAAAAAATGAGTAAATGTTATATAAGTATGAATATTCTAGAGCCCGGTGGGTTAGTTCAAGTTGTTGAGAGCTGATTATGCTAGTAGAAGGTCTTGGGGTCAAACCCTCGGGTGGCTATGCCGGGCCTCACTCGATGTTCCACTGGGTTAGGCCCCGTAATCAGGGTCAACGGTTTACCTCGGGTACCATACTAAAAAAAATGGGGAAGTACCTCATGGTTTCCTGAGCGATGTTCCATCATAAAAAAGGTATGAATATTCCAAATGTCACAAATAAACAATAAAAAAATGGGTAAATGTTATATAAGTATGGATCTCTTTTCCTCATAAGGAATGGGTGGGCATAGTAGAGAATGCAGAGAGGGAGGTGTGTGTAATTGAAAATGAGATTTTAAATAAAATATCAAGTGGCAAAGACTAGGAGGAGGTTCAACCATCCAAATATCTTGACTTTTATATAGTATTATAAAGGTTCAAGTTTGGATATTAGAAACCCAAATCTGGACTTCCATTTAAATTGAGATAAGAATCCCGGATAAATGGATACATGGGTTTGAGAAAGGGTAATTTCAAGTAGACTTGGGGTTTTCACTATAATTTCCACCACACAAAGTGTCACAAAGAATGGGTTTTCGAATTGGTATTAGTTAATTAAGAAGAAAAGAAAGAAAAATAAGATTGGGTTGAGCTGCGCTAGATTCCTAAGATGGGTATATGCTATTTACAAGCAGAGATTCTGAAAAATTTCTAAGCAAGAACTCAAGGTAGATGTGTATCTCCCCTCCTATTTTCTTTTTGGTATTTTTTTTAGTGTGTTTGTTTTGAAACTCAATATTTATTTTGGAGATAGAATGTATTATTTGAATTAAAACAATTTAAAATGTTTGTATGTTTTTTTTAGATGTGATAATTATGGATTTATTGATTTATTTAGTGGAATAAATTTGATTCAAAATATAATATTTATGTGTTTTTTTTTTTGAAGTTTTTCATCTTTGAAGTGCCAAATAAAATGTGATTTTTTCTTAAACTTTTCATATTTGAAGTGAGAAATAAAATATGATTTTTTCTTAATCTTTTTATCTTTGAAGTGTGAGATGGATATATACCCTTCCAACTAAAATTAAGACCAAGACCAAGCCTTCAAATTTGATCCCTAGATGGATCCATTAACAAAGGAGGACAAACCCATTAAAGGAGGAGACAGATGGAGCCATTGAGCCATTAATCGATGAGACAAAAGGACCTCAGGAAAAAATTCTGTAACAAGCATACTACGCCTTTTGGGAACTGTTGGAACTAACAAATCTCTTTTCCACTTACCCTGAGGTCAACCTGTTCGTGGCCTGAGTGGTGAAGACAGGACAAAGGAGGTTACACTATTCGTGGTTTGTGGCATTGAAGAGAGGAGAAAGGAGGTTATGTTGTTCATGGTTCCTTTCGTGATGGGATTTAAGCTTGATTTTATGTTATGTGAATTTATTCATCCAAGTAACTCGTTGGTTAATAACAACTTGTGTTTTACCCCACAAGAAGAGGGTGAGAAAAAACAATATATGCATTGGATAATTCAAAGCATATGTTGTATGTTGCTGCTGCTAGATATAAACAACATGATTACAATGAAACCTCGTAAACTGCTACTAATAACAAAATAACTTGGAGTCTAATAACTGTGAACCCACTGAATTTGAAATGATGATATTATATGTGAGGATGCTGAGTCCAATACAAAAAAATTGCAGCACTCAGCTAGGTTGTTGGAGATCTATTTAAGGTAGGACAAATTTGTCCTCTAAAATACCGCTCCATTGCAGCACAACCTCACTATCTTGCACTTACACTTGCCCTTGTTTGTCTTTCATATTTTTTGGAAAACCCCAATTCTTCCCACATGCATTGTCTCTATCCCTGTTGGTGTCTTCTTCTTACCGAATTCAACATATTTGATATTCCTGACTGGCACTCTTTGATATTGGGTTTCTTTACATTCCCACAATGACTATTGTTTTATAGGAACTTCCAACCACTTCTAATTCTAAGTGAAGAAACAACAAACATGGTGAAGAAACTCCTCCAAGAGATGTAGAGGGATCTTGCTTCTTTTAGTTCATGGGCCAATCAAATGCAGTTTAAATATCATTGGGAAAGTCCATTACACTTCATAGCTACACCAAAAGACGTGTGATTATGTTTATTCTATTAAGTTATATTAACCAACATAAACTTCATTCTTAAAGTTAGCTATTTTAATTTGAGTTTTTATTTCTATTTTTTTTTGGGTGAAATGCTTTCAGTGTGCCCATAAACCTTGTACTTAACATTTGTTTTGTTATAAGCTCAGTGGAAGTAGAGACACCTATGCCAAATATAATTTTTAGACCACCATCGTGTTACAATGTGTTATGTGTTATTTATACTTTATATATCTTAAAGCACTTCACAGTGAACTATATTTAATGCTATCTTATTTAAAAAATGATGTAGGTTAATAAGGAGTTGTGTAACTTGCAGTCAATTGAACAAAACCTTTATTCTTATGAGAGATGTCCATTGGTTCATATCCAGCTTATCTTTAAATTTTTTTTTGAACAATTTATTAGGAACTCATCCATTGATGAATGAAAAATATTATTGAAGTGTTTACCTGTGAGATTCAGTACACAATCAAACTAGGAATTCAATAATATTATGCAGAAGAGCAATTTGTATCATATAAGTAATTCCAATTTCAATTGTGGATAAATTTGATTAAGAAGAATGTTGTTCCTTTCTGTTAGTTATTTCGCTATATCTAATGAAAAGGAAAACACCGTGGCATTATGGATACCGTGTTAAAATGAAATTTTGATAATTTAATTTAGGTATAGAATGTGATCAATGTAAAGTCCAATAAGGCGATGATTCTCTTACTTTTCATAAGAGTGTCTCGTCACTAATCTCTTATGTTTGGGTGATGAATATGGTTTTCACTGTTGAATTGATAATACTTCTATACATAGGAGGTTGCTTAACAATTTATAAGAGTGTCTCGTCACTAATCTCTTATGTTTGGGTGATGAATATGGTGTTCACTGTTGAATTGATAATACTTCTATACATAGGAGGTTGCTTAACAATTTATAGGCACAATGTCCAAATGCTAACCAAATCAAAACAGGAAGAGAGTGATTCCTTCCACAGGTTAATTGTTGTCAGAGCAAACTGCATGGTTGATTATATTTCTAAACAGGGTGTTGGACTCCATGAAGGATTACTTCATTTTGAAGAGTTCAAGAGACACAAATGCGTGGAGAAGAAACAATATTTGATCTACTGAATGATTTAACTTTTTATCATTTTTTTTTGCTGATAAAGTACATGGTGTATCTTTGGATACAAATTTGGAACTATGAGCCATCAACTAACTGGGCCAATTGGGTGTTAGATTACAAGTGTATAGTTTTTTATTTAATTTAGATACAATGATAATACTAATTTTTCAGTTATGATGATGTAATAAAACAAAGTACTTATCTTGAATAGCCAACAATGATGATGCAATGGAAAAAAGTATTTATCCTCTTGATAGGTTTTACTGTAGTTCCTTTGATTTAAACTATGAATAACAAGAAATTTTTCTTTTTCCTGTACACAAAAAAAAGTTAATTATTGTTTAAATATCTATTAAGAAAAAGTTAATTATTGTCAAGTATCATTTTAAGGCATTTAAGCTTTTCAAGTCAAGTAAATCATCATCAATTTCTTCTTTCAACAAATTTAATGACCAGATATATTTACATAAATATTAAAACCTTTATATTTTTAAGAAAATATAATAAAACTTGAAAGGCATAACTATTTTGAAAGGAAAATAGTGAAGTGTATGTACTGTCTCATATAGTAGTTTTTTGGGTTTAGAATTTTTAAATTAAAGAATGGAAAAATAATGTTTGAATATGATAATTTGTACTTTTTATGTTAAATTATTTTTTAATAAAAAATATAATTTATATAAATATTTTATTATATAAAAAATTAAAACATTATAATTAAAAAGAATAGAAATCTTCCTAAAATAAGGTTATATATGGATTCTTTTGAAGTAATTTGAAACTTGTATCTAAGAAGTTTGTTTTGAATGTCAAGTTCAAAGAATGTGTTGTGGGTTTATAAATATGATAGTAGCTCATTTTAAATTGAATGCTAAATAAATTTTGTGTTGTAGGGTTATAATTATGGAAGTAGTTTATTTTAGATTGAATATGAAATAAATTCAAGTTAAGGTTTTGATAGCAAGAGAAAATTATAATTCAACAATCAATTCTTGCTTTAAAACTAATTTAAGTTGCATTTCAAAATATTATTTAAATTCTTATTATGAATTTCATGCAAAAAAATAAAATGTTTCAAACATCTACTCAAAATGTGACATAAAACTAGACTCAAATTGTGATTTAAATACCTTATAAATTAATGTTAACACGAGATGCAAATTAACATTTTTCAAACATTATCCTTAATTATCTTTAATTTCATGTTAACATGGGTTACAAATTTACATGGTTCAAACATGATTTGTGTAATATAGAAGTTAACATGGAACACAAATCTCATTTTTCAAACATTATGTTTAGTTTGTGCAATTTTGATACTTATATGGTATACAAATTTATATTTTTCAAACATTATCTCTAGTTTGTGTTGGAATGTAAAGGTTACATCTTTAATAAATATGTATATTACTCTAACTATTATTGATTATGCTTATGTGTTTTTATTATATGAAATGAGTAATAAGGAAGGTTATACCTATCTTCTTTTCCCTTCTATTGTGAACTTTATATAAGAAAGTGTATTCATCTTATACATGTAAGTATTTTTAGAGTGTTTTACTTTATAATTTATGTCTATGTTAATTTCTTGTGTTTTGCCTTACATTTTTTTTAATGTGTATATTGATATTTTGGATTTTGAAGTTGCTATAATCAATGTCCTCAATTTTTCTAAAAATTCATATAGGATTTAAATGTATGGTACATGAAATCTAGTTTAATACTTCAATACATATTTTCTTATTTTCTTAATAGGTGTAACTCTATAAACAATAATTTTATTAATTCATTGACATCATAATTTGATGTTCTACATTATCTTTCCTATAGCAAAATTTAGGTATCTAATAAGACCAATGACAAAGTAAGAGTGATGTAACAATGATTTGTAACAACCATTGCTTGGAAATGAAAGGTGTATTACATGACCCTACTAGACCTTAAGTGGTCTATTTGCATTGCATGCATTAAGTGTTTTTTCACAAGAATGAGAAGTTCTAGATGAAATATATGAGACATCGTTCAACAATATCTTCTATGTATATGTGTAAACATATAGTAATTCATTATGTTCCAAACAAAATTGATGCTTAGAGATGTTAAAGATATTTAATAATTCTTATGGAGAACCTAATGCAATAACACCAAAACATGTTTGTCCACCAATTTCAACACGCAAAAAGATCAAATCTTTATTTGAAAACACTTTTTTAGAAATAATTATCCTCCTTTGGAGAATCATGTTTGCAATTGGCCTTCAAAACATGATTCTCATTATGCATGTACACAGAAGAGCTATTACTACGACATTAAATATTTAATTACATGATCTTGTTTTCACTAAAAATATTTTAATCACATATTTGAAAGGAACAATTTCCATTATATTTTGGAGAAAAATATTTTCATTTTAGACATACAAGCCTAAGGATGTAATGGTGGTTTATATAAAAAAATAATCATTGAGGCCTTTTTTCTAATTACATGAATGTTTCTATTTATTTCAATTTATTTTCATCTTTGTTTTATACTTCCTATTTCCTAATCAATGATGTTCTATGTTGCTCTGCATTTGCACACAATACATCTCTACCTAGTCCATGCTAGTTTTTCTTTCATCCATTGTCCTATGTTGATATTTTGTTTGTGGAAACTATCCAAAAATATTTAGCATTTTAGAGGATTATCCAATTCCCAAACTACCTTCCACCACGAGCCTCTTCTTCCTTCATATGATTCCTCCATCCTTGTTGAATGAGCAAGTTTGTGTGTGTACTTAATTTTTTTTTTCCAATTAATTAAATCACTCCATTCTAAAACCTTAATGACATGGTCTTTTAACAAATTTACATATTGTGTCCATTACTATACTATCTCCTTAAATATTTGGTTTCGATCGTGGGGCCGAACATTTACTCCATTGGATTTGCTTATGTTTTCCAGATTCATTGTATTTTTTCTTCATATACAAATTTAAAATACATACCTCAAGTGCCATGGCACATTACAAAAGAAGAGGTAGGAAAGACCCATATAGAAAAAAATAATAAGCTATTCAATAAGAGAGAGAGAGAGGATTGAAATTCCATATCTTTAATAAAGAAAATATTTAGTGACCTTGTACTTGTACAAGAGTATTCCATAACAATCTCATCCTAGACTTCCATTGAAAGAATATTTCAAATTACAATTTAAGCTAAATGTTAGAGATTAAAAACATGTATGTTGTGTTCACCATTCACCCACTTTGTTACCAATAAAGAATTTCCAGGAGCCTAAGTGGAAATACATTTTTATCAATAGCTAGTTTAAGAAGGGTCCTTAATCCAACCAATGTAGCATAGTTATTTGTTCCATAGCTCATACTTGCTTTAAATTTGTAAAAGTGGGAGTTTGATAAGTATAGAATCCCCCCTCCCAATACCACATGCTTGCTTTGTTCCTTGATATGCATCATCAAACAATCCACAAAGACTATTATTTCCAATCATTAACACCTTGACATGCTTAGTCATTTTTGTTTTGACTTCTTGTCTACAAGAGTTATATAAGGAGACTGCATGTGCAAATGTTTGAACATGCGCATATTCAAAGGTAAATGCATTTCATGCAAGCATTTTGAGAGAGCACCAAATTCATTATTTCTTTCTTTGTATATATGATTGAAGGTCAAAGAAGTGACCAAGTTAGTCAAACCTTACAACCTCCTTTGATAAAGGATGCAATTTTTTTTTTGTTGCAATTTTGTTCATCATTCAACCACTTTTTTTTTTAATTGTTAAGGACTCACAAAAGATTTTCAACTTTAATATCCCATTTTCCCCTGCCAACAACGTGATTTTTGAGAGCCGTTAATTATGAATAATTGTTTTCACCGTATGAAATGTCATCAAAATAAGCTCGAGAGCCATGATGTACTACTTGCAACCACTAATTAAGGATTGCCAACTATTTTTATTTTATATGTCTTAAATCTCTTTTATTTACCATTTCGTAATATCTATATATATACAATTCCATATATTGCAATTAATTTATTATTTATTATTTCATAATTTTTTTTTTATTTTTATTTTTAAAAATAATCTTTTAATTTAAAAATGAAAGGCATAGACTATGTTGCAAAGTAACTCTTGTTTTTTTTAATTGGGGTATTTAAAAAAAAATTAACTTATTTTCACCATGATGATTGTAAATGGTTGTTAAGTCTCATTTACAACACCATTAAATAAATAAAAAAACACAATCGTCCATAGATAACAATAAAATGACACATCTATAATATAAATTTTTAAATAAAACATGCACATATCAATTTTCTTTGCCATAACTCTGGTTATCTTCCTCACCCGGCATTACAACTTTGTTGCTCTTAGAAACAAGTTTTGATCTCCAATCATATCTTTGTCAAACAACCAATCCCTATCCAAACCATTTGTGGAAAAAAAATTGTTGCATTGTTTTGAAAAAACATAAGGCTCTTTAGTTTCATCCAACATCCTTCTAGTGTTGATACATATTGACCCACTACCACCATCTTCCTTTACATTACTCTAGTCGAAGGTATCCCACCACTTGCACCTAAAATTAACACATTGGAAAGATGAGAAGTCCATTTTCACGATCTCTTTTATCTATATGACATAACCTAACTTCCCTTCTATTATGTTTTGATCATGCTGTCCAACACAATTAGTTTGTTCAAACTCAACCATCATTGATCTCAATGCAAAAATCATGTCCATATGCTCACATATATGGGAAAATATACAACTATAAAAATAAGATCAAATCAGATTGTCATATGTCTAATAACTCCAACAACAATACATGTTATATACCTTAATAACATAATTGAAATTTCATAGCATAAATAACAAAATAAAGTAAGATTTCAATATGAAAAGATAGAATTACCACAACAATAAATAATTGTAGATAACAAAATATCACAATAGCAATATCTTTTTTAATGAAAGCAATGTTCACTTGCCTCTTTTAGGGGGAAACCTCCAAATGAAGCCAAGCTCCAATTAAAAAAATACTACACGAGACATCTTGTTTCATTCCTTCTACTCCTATATATAATTTATACTAAAGGAACTTTCTAGTAGGTAGGACTTTCTAATAAGCCTTCTTACTAAAGGAACTTTCTGGTAGGTGGAACCTTTTTTGTAATTCTTCTTACAAATATTGATTTCACATTATAGAGACTTTCTAATAGGTGGAACCTTCTAGTAAGAATTTTTACAAATATTGATTTCACACTATATCTACTTTATTGGTCTTATTTAATATAGATGTATTCAATACATGACAACCTATCTATAAAGGGGGTTAGGTTAATACCCTAACATGATATTCCCCTTAAAAAAATAACATTGTCCTCAAGGTTAGAGATGTGGAAATTGCTTAAGTACCTATGTTGGTTCCCATGTAGCATCTTTAGGATAGGTATCTTTCCACTAGATCAAGACCTATTACATGGTGTGACCGTGGAGACAATGTTCTCTCTTGTTGAGGATAGCCTCAGGCTACAACCAAATGGAACCTTATTCATCCAACTATGGAAGGCTAGTTTGAATATGATAGTGATGGCCAACGACTTTGTTCAAGGAGGAGACATGAAATACAAGATAATTTTTGGTGTGGTTGGGTAGCTCTAGTTTGTAAGCCACGGGACCCACATGTTTAAGGATCTTACAAAGACCATAAAACATTGGGGCAAGATTTTAGTGGCGGTTGTCCTTAAGGGATGTCTTCTTAAAGGGTTTTAGGCAAATAAGTACTTGTTCCCCTTCTGCAAAATGGTGTTGGAAATGATGTTGATCAACCTATTCCTTCATCCTATTCTTAGTTTATTTATACAAATTAATCGTTTCTACAAAAATAATGCCAAGGCTATTTAAGGATATATGGCTAGTACAAAATTAGTAACTAGCATTTTTGAATCCAAAATTTGATGGAATAGATGTCTGATTTTCGACATCATGTTGTCGACCATTCGACAATCATCTTCTTTTTTAAATGTCGGTTACATTTCAGCGGATATCCGACAGTAAAATAAATACGTTGTATTTTTGACATATACCCATAGGATATCTGAAAACGTCTCTTTTAATATTTCTGTCGAATATCCGATCAATTTTACTAAAGAGGAAATTGGAAATATGACGAATTGGAGATCAAAAATCCGATAGATTTCATTGCATAGGGGGTTGGATAAATGACAAGGTGAACCATTGATGGTATGGAAATGCCGTCGGAGTTCATGGAAGAGGACGTCAGATAACTGACAAGGGGAGTCGTCGGTGGTATGGCAGTGCCGTCGGAGTTCATGGAAGAGGATGTCAGATAACCGACAAGGTGAGCCGTCGGTGGTATGACATTGTCGACAGATTTCATGGAAGAGTACGTCAGATAATTGACAAGGAGAGTCGTTGGTGGTACGGCAATGTTGTCTGATTTCATGGAAGAGGACGTCGGATACCCAAAAAGGTGAGCCGTCGGTGGTATGGAAATGCCGTTGGATTTCATGAAAGAGGACGTCAAATAACCAACGGATCTATGGAAATTAAAAAAAATACATACAGATATCCTGTGACTAACTATACCCATATCCTATGCTTGTTGTAGAAGGTAACACATTTTTAGATTTAAGTGAATATTTTAATGATTATGGAGGGACTGATGAGAGCGATCCTTAGGGTTTAGCCAAGATCTGCTTGATTGAGGCGCATGCCCTATGCATGAGATAGTTTGGGGCGGGGGCTGCAATACCCCTGTGTCCCATGGCATCATAGTGACCCAAGAGCCAGGCTACCGAGGGAAGAAAATGCGGCAGTGCAAGCTTAGACGGGGGTAGATATGGGCCATGAGCGGGGAGGAGGTTGGGCTAAGGAGGTTGCCTCCTGAGGGCCATGACAATCCCAGCAATTCAGATCCGATCGGAGAAGATATGAGAGAAAGTTGAGACGTGGAAAGAGAAAATCCTCATAGGGAAATTTGTGGGGATTTGGCCCAGAGAGAGAGATCTAGTCCGGTGGATCCAGGGAACCTGGAAACCCAAAGGTCACTATGATCTCCATATGGGATCGAAAGGATTTTTCACGATATTATTCAATCAGGAGGATAGAAACAGAGTTATGGAGGGTGGGCCTTATTTCTACTTCTAGGAAGGGCTCTACCTTAGGCCCTGGAAGGAGCGATTCAATCCAGAAACTGAGGACCTGACTGTGGCCCTGGTCTGGATTTGACTGGTTTCCCTCCCATGTGAGTATTGGGACATGGATATTCTGAGAGACATAGGAAATTATTTAGGGGAGTTTTTGAAGGTGGCTGAGCAGACCAAGCAGCAGAGGTATACAACATTTGCTGGAATTTGCGTCTATATGGATTTGTCTAAGAATCTCCCGTAGGAAATAAGTTTGAATTGGGAAGACGAGGAATGGATCCAGAAGATCGACTATGAGCAGCTTCCATTTTGGTGTAGGCCCTATGTCACGAGTATGGCCACTTTGGGAGAAATTGTTCGAAAGGGGTTTAGGAAACATTGACCTCACACCGTGAGGGGAGTGGTGAATAGGGAAATGAAGGGTTCACACAAGTCAAAAGTAGGCGTAGACGAAATAATAGTGGAGGACCAAATCCTTGCAAGGAGGAGGTGGGGGGAGGAATTGTCGGTCAAAACCCAGGTAGTGGAGACAGGGGGCAAACACAAGTGGAGAAGAGGTGATGATTTCAACTGATGCGATGGCAGAAGACAAAGGGGAGGAAATGGAACTTAGACATCTGGATCTAGATAGGATTGAGGAGGATTGTTCTAAGGATGGTAGGGGTGTGGAGAACCTCGTGCAATAAAAAATGAGAATGCATGATATAACAGAAATAATGGATCATAGAAGAGATTTTATTAATCGCAAGCGACTTCGAGGGGGAAACCTCCTTTGAGCAAGCTCAATACAAAATAACTCTTCCATGATTTCATTGGCCTCAACACTTACTTATATACTAAGTCTAATCTAGATAACTATTACTCCCCATGAATGTGGGATAATACAACATACTAACTGGATGACTTAACATAACCTATTAATCCCCATGAATGTGGGATAATACTTACAAAGCATATGCATCCAACAAAATATACTAACAAAATAAAGATGAGGGTTGATGCGGGTTCTTAACATCGCCTCTCTCTTAGAAAAGTTTTTTCCTCAAAGCTTTAGATGCAGAAACTGTTGTTGAATCTGAAGGAGTGGTTCCCATGTAGCATCCACTGGTTACATGTTGTGCCATTGAATTAAGACCCCTGTGATGGACCAAGAGTGAAGCTAACAAGTTTGCTTATTGAGGATGGCATCCGGCTCCGACATGATGGATCCTTCATTATCCCGTTCTAGTAAAACAATTTGTGCTTTGATGTTGGTTCCAATCACTTACTGAATGCGAGAAGAAGGAGGAAGTGCCAATTTATAAGCAACATACCCAATTTAATGAAGAACTGTATATGGAGCAGACATCTTTGGAGCGAGCATTTGATGCCCTTTGAGTTTCAAGGAGGATTGCTTGTAAGGCTGTAGGCAAAGAAAAACCATATCATCGACTTGAAAAGTGCATGTAGAACGGTGCTGATCGACTTGTTTTTTCATGCGGGTTATTCCCATGTGAAGATTGTGTTGCAGAATGTGAATAATATGATGTCGGTTTCGAAGAACCATGTCAACTTCCTGAACTGGTGAACTGCTGGGGGTGTATGGAAGGAGTATTGGAGGTGCGTGACAATAAACTGCTTCATATGAAGTAATTTTAGATGCAATATGGTAGGAGGTATTGTACCACCATTCAGCGAGAGGGAGCCACTTTTCCCATTGATGTTGTTCTTCAGAGGTGAAACAACGAAGATAAGTTTCCCAATATTTGTTGATGACTTCAGTCGGACCATCTATTGGTGGGTGATAAACTAAACTCATATTCAGTTTGGTGTCCGTGAGGTGAAAATGACTTGTGAAAGTTGCATTGTGGTCAGGGACAATGGAAAAAGTGATTCCATGAAGAAGGAATATATGGTCCATGAAAATTTGTGTGATTGAGGAGGTGGTATATGGATGGATTAGAGCACAAAAATGACAATATTTGGAGAGCCGATCAACCACAACCAAGATTACATTATTCCCTCCATATTTAGGGAGCCCTTAAATGAAATCTGTCCAAATCCTTGTAGGGATGGGCAAAGGTTCGAGCAATCCAGAAAGGAGTGTAGTTTCACCTTGGTCACGCTGACAAGGAGAAAATTCAACAACCATCTGTTGAATTTCCCAATGCATTCCCTTCCAAAAGAAGTGACATCGTTCCCTCTCATATGTTTTGATGAAACTAGAGTGCCCTACCAATGGAGAAGCAAGGAGTTCATAAAAGATCGCATCTTTAAGATCTATGCTCTGGGGAAGCACCCACTGACCCTTGTATCTCAGAGAAAATCCATCCCAAGAGGAATGCGGTACCATAGAAGGGTTACTGGACAACTGTTGGATGATTTTAGATAATGAGGAGTCATTGACATAGCCTTAATGAATAGAGTGTAACCAAGTTGGAATAGGCATAGCAATAGCTAAAAGAGAAACTTGGGCATCGAATGTGCGGGAAAGAGCATCCACCACAAGATTATCCTTAGCCTTCTTGTAAGTGATCTCATAGGTATAACCCCTGAGTTTGCTAACCCATTTTTGTTGTGTTGGGGATGAGACTCATTGTTCTAGGAAATATTTTAGACTCTGGTGATCAGTCGTGATGCATAAAGGATTCACTAAGAGGTATGGCCGCCACTTCTGTACTATGTGTAAAATAGTCATAATTTCCTTCTCATATGTAGAGGTGGCTAAATTCTTGTCATAAAGGGATTTTTCGATGAATGCAATGCGATGTTAATCTTGAAAGAGGAAAACACCAAGTCCATTGTTGCAAGCATCACTCTCAAGAGTGAAGGGCCTAGAAAAATCAGGCATCTGAAGGGTGCATCGAAATGAAATATCCAAGGGAGTAGTTGAGACTGTTGAAGGTTGCATCTGAATGGAATGGAGCTGAGTGATGACACCATGTTAATTCTTCTTAAGGATATTTTCCATGCGATGTGAACTGATGATGCTAAGAGACCTTGGTTGTAAGCCATTGAATGTGTGTTTTCCCATTGACTGAAAATTGCATCCACAGTTCAGCAAAATCCCATAAGATGGGTTCAAGTGTGCGTAACCATTGAGTGCCCAAAATCATATCACATCCTCCTAGGGGCATGGAAAACATGTTAGAGTGCAAGTTATAATCTCCAATAGAGATACACACATTGTGACACTTTCCTTTGCAAGGTAAGGTGCTCCCATTGGAAACCGTGACTTTAAACATGAAGCAAGGATGGACAAAACAATCAGTCTGTTTGGCAATATGAGGGTTAATGAAGTTATGGGTGCTACCAGAATCAATGAGTATTGTAGGAGGGATATTCTTGAAGAAACCGTTGACCCGCATGGTTTGTGGGGAGGTGACTCCGGCTAATGCATGGAGAGATATCTATGGGTGTTCGTCATGAGAACGAGGGTCAACAAGCGGATGCTGAATGTCGACCTGATCGTCTACTAGATCCTGAGTAGCTTCACAAATTTCAAGTGCAGGTGGAGAAGCCACATCCAAGAGATAGGGATTTTGTTCAGTACATTGATGTCCTCAGGTGAATTTATCATTACAATTATAACAAAGTCCTTTTTCCTTACGTGCCTGCATCTCGGCTTCAGAAAAATGCTTGAGAGGAGTGGTTCTAGGAGTTGGAGAAATTGGATGTATTTGGGGAACCATATTTTTGAATGGAACAAAAGTGGATTTGGGGCGTTGCCGAGCCCTGATCTTGTCTTCTACCAACTTAGCGAACCCTAGGATTTCCATCATTGTGTTGGGACATAACATTTTAACCTCAGATCGGATTGTATCCTTCAGACCACTGATAAAACAACTCCTGCAAAAAGAATCAGCCAATCCTTTTGTGTGATTGACCAATTTCTCAAATTTGGTCTTATACTCTCGCACAGTGCCATTCTGGTGAATTTTGGTGAGTGCTCCTACGAAGTCATCAAAACCACGAGGGACAAATTGGTGCAAAAGGAGTTGGAAGAAATCTGTCCATTGTGGCGCTTCATGATCCTTGATGTACCAATAGAACCATTGAAGGGATTCATGTTCCAAATGAAAGGATGCGAGTGGGACTTTATTGAAATCAAGAGTGTTATGCAGAATAAAATATTGTTCAGCCCTATAAATACATCCAGTCGGATCATCACCATTGAAGTGAGTAAAATAAAGCTTCGGCCCATGAAAGTTGTTAGAGGAAGAGGACCGAGTGCCTGGAGAAGACCCAGGATGTTGTCGGTTGTTCATGGGTGAATGTAGAGGACGGAGGCCGAGAATTTTTTGATCCAGAGCTTTGAGTTTGGTCTTAATGGAGGCAAATTCTTCTTCCATTTGTTTATTTGCGCTTGCACAGGTGACAACCATAAGCAATTTTATTTTTAAAGGGGAATGGGTAGAAAAGCAAAAACAGAAAGGGATTTAGAGAAGGAAAATTTTGAGTTGGGAAAAACTCGGGTGGGTAATTGGGGTTTGACTGGGTTTTGAACACTTGCTGAGGGACAAGAAAGCAGAAAAGGTGAATTTCAGAAGTGGGGTGAAATAATGAGAGAATTTGTCAAAGAGGGACAAGGAATCATAAATGAGATTTCGGGGGTTACAGTGAAGTTTTAAGGTAAACAAAGCTAAATCAAAGAAGATATGGCAAAACAATTTTTTTTTTAGGAAATGACCTATGGTGGTTCTGGAAAGCTGTGCTTCATCAACTGTAAATGGATATGGACTCCTGGTATGTTCGACTTCCTAAAGGTTCACGAGAGTCACTCGGCCACCAAGGTTGTCTGACGACTTGCGTATTGGGGCAGTGTCCCTCACTCCACGACGCAGGTAAAACTGCTAACCGTTTGTCCACAAATGACAGCTCTTTGGTTTTCCTCATGGGTGGGAATCTAGTCAATCTGGTGGGGGTCGTTGCCCTTTTCGCTTGGCAGGTCATCTCAATGGCCAGCTACTTCGAGATTCTTGTGGTACTCATCACAATGAGTTTTAGGGCTACGCCCAAGTACTTCCCACAATTAAGCGGATAGGGTTTATTCCCCAATCCGAATGAATAATATCACTACAAGAACAAGAACTACTGCAATAATCACAGTGCTAGAAAAAATGTGTCAGAAATTCCACCCAATGCCCATAAAACTCGTAATTAGAGCTAGGGTTTTGAGACAAAAATTTTAAAATAAGCATAACCTGATCTATATTGCTCTGAATCGCTATTATAACCTGTTTCTGGAATTGAAACAACTACTCTAATTCTACCCATGCAATAGGAATAGAAATCTGGGCACCCGATCAAAATATTTTCGCTCTGCAATTTCCATGGTCGTCACTAAAATTCTAAAAAATTGCTGATTTTAAATCAACGATATCTCCACTTTTAGAACTCCAAGTAAGATGATTTTTTTTTGAAACTACGTATTTTTGAAAGAGGAATTCAGATATGCAACTTGTTTCTCCTAAATATGCACAAAATTTTTCAGAAATGGATCTGAAAGTCATCGCCCAGTTTTGCCCCTTTTTTTTCCAAAAAAAAATCCCACTTGTGCCAAGGAAAGTGCGCTGATACCAAATATGGAGAACCTCCTACAATAAGCAATGAGAATGCATGATATAACATAAATAATGGATCACAGAAGAGATTTTATTAATCGCATGCCACTTCAAGGGGGAAACCTCCTTTGAGGAAGCTCAATACAAAATAACTCTTCCATGATTTCATTGGCCTCAACACTTACTTATATACTAAGTTTATTCTAGACAAATATTACTCCCTATGAATGTGGGATAACACAACATACTAACTGGATGACTTAACATCAACTATTAATCCCCATGAATGTGGGATAATACAACATACTAACTGAACGACTTATAAAGCATACACGTCCAACAATATATACTAACAAAATAAAGATGAGGGTTAATGCGGGTTCTTAACACGGGGCTACATCTCCTCCGAACAAATGGAACTTCTCCAGGAGGAAATCATCCGCACCAACGTGCACAAATTATTGGGGATTACTGCAGAACCCCAGAAAGGGAGTAAGAGGAAATCGTCGGATAAAGACCCGGAAGAGAGGCCGAAAAATGAACAAGTAGAGGATTGCAGCCAATGGAGTCAGGCTAATCGAATCAGGCCAGTACCCAACGATAAGGGCGGCCTTTTTCTGAAGTAAGTAAGGTTACTCAATGAATATAGTATCTTAGAATATCAGGGGGTGCAACCACCCTAGGAAGGTTAAGACTTTGGCTAGGAAGGTGAGGCAAGAAAAGCCAGATGTCCTATTTTTACAAGAAACGAAATGCAGTTCTAAAGTCATGGAGAAGTTAGGGAGGAAGATATAGAAATACATTAGGGTGATGGCATTAGACCCAGACCGTATGACCGGAGGGGTGGTGGTGTTGTGGCGTCTAAGCTCCATTGACCTGTCTAAATGGAGGGTCAATCATTTCTCTCTGGTGGTCAATTTCAAGATTCTGGGATCTGGAATCATAGGGACACTGGTAAATGTCTATGGTCCCAGTGCCTTTCCTTAGAAATAGGCCTTCCTTCGCCTTCTGAGTTGGATGAGCGGGCTAGCCCATGAAGGAAATTGAACCATAGGGGTGGATTTTAATTTGATTACCTCGCTCAGAGAGAAGAAGGGGGGTCGTCGAGTGATGGATAAATTCTAGGAAGAGCTCAGGGAGCTCCTGGCCCTATCCCCCTAACCGATGTGGAAACCGAAGATGGATGGTTCACTTGGAATAACAGGTGGGGGAGGGGGGGGAGAACCTGGTAGCCTCTCGGATTGAAATATTCCTTGTGTTAGGAAATGCTGTTCGGGGGATAGGGGAAATCAGCACAAGTGTCCTCCCCGTGACATAGTCTGATCATTGGCCAATCAGTCTCAATTGGGATTGGATGAATGCTTCCATGAGCAATTCTGGATGGAATAAAAGGACTTCAAGGATCTATTAGAACAGTGGTGGTAGGAGCTAGTCCCTCATGAAGGCACAAGAATGTACAACTTTCATCAGGAACTTAAAGCCCTGAAAGCCAAAACCATCACGTGGAATAAAGAGGATTTTGGAAACATCTTTGAAAAAAAAAGTGGCTTATTAGGGACATTCAACTCATCCAACAGAAAGGGATGGGCACCATATGGGATATAGGGATGAAAGAGAAGGAGAAGGACCTCCTTAGCTAACTGGATTCTTAGGAAAGACAGGAAGAGATATATTTGATGCAGAAATCCAAAGTCAAATGGATTCAGGAAGGGGAGAAAAATTCAAAATTCTTTCATAAATTTGTTATCCACAATAGGCAAGGCTCAAAGATCCACAGGATCAAAAAAGCTGATGGGTCTCAGGTGGAGACTAGGGGAGAAGTGGAAGAATAATTAATCAGGTATTTTGAGGAGATTATGATTGAGGATGGGGGAGACAGGGGTCAGGATATTGATTGGATCACTGTACTCACCCCTAGGGAAGTCTCCAGGGAGGACAATGAGATGCTCAATAAGCCTATATCCATGCAGGAGGTGGAGGAAGCTATAGGGAACATGGCTTAAGGGAAGGCCCCGGGGTCGGATGGATTCACAACAAATTTCTTCCATTTCTTCTGGGACATGATCAAGGAGGAGGTCTTGGAAATTGTTGAAGAATCAAAACAGGAAAGGGGGGTGCTCAAGGCCTTGAATGTGAATTTCCTATCTTTGATCCAGAAAGAGGACAGTTTGGACAAACCAGGTAAGTTTAGATCAGTTTCCCTTTGCAATGTAGTCTATAAAATCATATCCAAGGTGGTCGTGAATCGATTAAAACCCATCCTCCCATCCCTTATCAGCATGGAACAATCAGGCTTTGTCGAACGGAGACAGATTCTAGATGGTATCATCACAGTCCATGAGATGATCCAGTCCCTAAAATGGACCAAGAGACCTGGAATGTTTATTAAGTTGGATATAGCCAAAGCCTATGATAGTATCAGCTGACATTATATGGAGAAAATGATGAACGCGTATGGCTTTGGGCCGAAGTAGGTGGAGTGGATGATGACTATGGTTACTACTTTCTTCTCCATTTTGCTGAATGGATCCCCGACCAAACTCTTCAACCCCTCCATAGGAATCAGGCAGGGAGACTTGCTTTCACCTCTTCTCTTCATACTCATGGCAGAGGGTGTAACACCCCGGTTTTGAACCTGTTTGCATTAAAAATGTATATGATGTATATATTGTAATTAATCATGGTGAGGAGCTAAAGGAAAAAATCCCCACCATCGATTTAGAATTTTATGTTTCAACGATTAAAATCATTGCCGATGGTATTTTGTGCTAAGTAGACACATTATAATTTTGGACATCATGTAAACATGCAATTAAATTAAAACACCCATAAGCAACTATGTCAATGCAACATTAAAGAGATGGGGAAATGATTTCCTAAGGATAAGGGGGGGAATATTTAATGTTTGAGCCAATGGGGAGAAGCCAAGTTTTAAAAGGAGAACCCATCAACTACCAACCACCTTTCTTGTCTTATTAACCGGCCATTTAAATTTCTCCAAGAGTTAGTTGGGAAGTTATTGCCTTGGGGCTTGGGAGGTGTGGGAAGCTGTCAATTATGGCAGGGACATCAGTATTTGACCACACACATGCCCAAAGGAGGAGATCTCATTCATTTTTCCCTCATGTGAAGGAAGACAGCCGCATTCTACACTCACGCGCAGGAAACCACATTTCCTCATGCACGCAGGTAGCTGATTTCTTCATGCTGGGGTTCCATTTTCCTCAGTCGACCATCCTCCATCTTCCCCTGCACGATTTTGTAGTTTATTCCATTCTCCCACGGCTAGAAATCAATTTTGGAAATAACCAGTGGACGGATGGAGACACCATGATTTTTTGAGTGGCTGTTGAGCCATTTTTCCTACCCACATGGAGCCAAGAATGTTATGTGAAATTGATTTTGGTCATAGGGCTGTTATTTCCCATTCACCGTTGTCAATTTTAGCTCCCAGGATATTTTTCATCCATGCCCAGAACTTGCAATTGCTGTGTATTCCTCTGTTGCTTTGGTCTTAACTGATTTGGGAGTGGAAATGGGGTCTGACCAGCTTGATAAACCTAGTGTGAGAAGGAACGTCATAGACATATATAGGGGGGATGGTTTTCTTCTTTGCACACCTTGAATAACACTGGAAGGGAAGGTATAGCCCGAGGGATGTTGTAGTAGAGAAGGTGATGCTTCCTTGTGTTGGGTGTGTAGATATTTTAGAATCCGGGCTAGATCTGGTGCAGGTGTCCATAGCTCTATGGTTGAGCTCACTAGCTTAGCATTCAACCTTTCCAGCTCCTTTGCAGCCTGATAAACCCAACTGTGTTGGCTTGGATGAGTTTTTTTGTATCCTTGGCTATGTGTGAGCCTGCGAGTGTTCCTTATTCCTTGTGGGAATCATTCCCAACTCGGGGGTGGCAGTGCTGCTGAGAGATTGATGAGCCCATTGGCCTATGGTTGGGTGGAATGTTGCAGTGACATAGCTGGTTGTAGGACAAGCTTCACTTCCAAGATAAGTATTCTAGTGTTTAAATCTATACACTTGTATTTGCTTAAATGAATTATGGTGAACATGTGAATGCTTGAATGTGTATGCTTCTAATGTAGATTGTGTTAGGCATCTATATATGTTATGTTCAATTCATTTAAATTTAATTATCATGTTCATGGGACTAGTTTTCCCGGATATGATAGAAGCATAGTCACGTCCTCCATCTAGTAGAGGGGTGGGGACCTGACAAAGGGTCTGAGTAGAATCCTCCAGCCCCAGGTGGCAGGAGGATAGATTCGGGGTCTTTCTCTACACGAGGGAATGGAGTGTTAAATTTTCATATGCTTAACTAAGACATAAGTATATCATTTCGTTTTTCATAATAAAATCATATAAAGCAGGATCACTGAAAGAAACAGTATCACAAGAACAACACAGATTTATCCTGGGAAAACCCCTAAGGGAAAAAACCCAGCAAAAGCTTCCTCAATATAGATGCCCCAAAAGGGAAAAAGGTAAAACCAACAAGGAGATCAAAAACCTGATTCTCCTCCTTCTCCAGCAACTCCTCTCCTCCACAAGTGCGCTATTCCAAGTGAGTGTGTGTGTCACAAATGAGGAGCACTACACCTCTATTTATATTCATCCGTTTACTTAAAGTTTACTCAATCAACATGTCGGCTTAAGTTAACTCATGTAGGCTCGAGTTACACATGTAGGCTCAAGTAACCACACTGGGGTGCTGATGACCCACCTTTACAAATAGAGGGGACTACCTCATGACTCATATTAGTTCTTCCGATTAGGAGCATCGGGGTACAATGTAATACAAATGGTTCTCCTGGTTGGACCATCACAAAAGATACATAAAGAATATTCTTCGAAGTTATAATATTTCAACACTCCCCCTTAACGAGAAGGGTATTCTACATCAACAACAACAAGAGTAGAGATAGCGGACATCATCAACATCATCAGGGTAACACATCTATAAATCATTGGAATCTTTTCAACATCATGTAGTCTTCATCTTCAATCTCCAGTCTTCATCATCAACAACATCTTCAGCATTTTGATCTTTCAATTTGCAGTGACATATTCAGCACTTGGACCTTTTGATCAGCAACATCTTCAACACTTTGACTGGTTCGATCAGCAACAACATCTTCAGCATTTTTATCTTTCAATTAGCAATGACATCTTCAGCACTTGGACCTTTCGATCAGCAACATCTTCAGCACTTTGACTGTTCAATTAGTAACGACATCTTCAACATTTTGAACTTTCGATCAGCAACATCTTCAGCACTTTGATTGTTCGATCAGCAACAACATCTTTAGCATTTTGTCCTTTTGATCGGCAACATCTTCAGCATTTTCACTTTTCGATCAATAACAACATCTTCAGCACCTTGACCTTTCGATCAGTAGCAACATCATCATCATATTCTGATCCGTCAAACATAATCATCATCACACTCTGATCTTTCGATCAGAAACATCATCATCATACTCTGATCTTTCGATCAGAAACATCATCAACATAGAAACACCATCATCATAATCTGATCTTTCGATCAGAAACATCATCAACATACTCTGATCTTTCAATCAGAAGCATCATCATCATACTCTAATCTTTCAATCAGAAGCATCATCATCATACTCTGATCTTTCGATCAGAAACATCATCATCATACTTTGATCTTTCAATCAGAAACATCATAATCATGGTGCGTCATCGTCATACTCTGATCTTTTTAGATTAGTATGTCATCATCATCATATTTTGATCTTTTGATCAGTACGACATCATCATCATTAGCAACAACCTGCAATCCACAACTCAAAGACAAAAAGTATTTGGATCACTTTTGGACTTAAAGTCCAGGGATGATACAATCCCACCACATTC
>LPNX010808797.1:27580-98905 GCA_001517045.1 Pseudotsuga menziesii
ACTTGACATATACTGGTCAATATAGTATGTCATGTCATAATCTATTCTTTCTAGGGAGAATCACGAACCTTGCTTTGTACATCATATCATATACATCATTCCCCATGATCAACTGTTATTCTTTGATCATAGCTTCTTCCATAGCATTCTTTTCTTCATCTTGAGTTATCTCTTGTACCCATGGTGGTCTTCATCCTTCAAGGTGGATCTACAACTCTCTGAAGCTCTTTCTTTTGTCATTGTGTCTCTGACTCTGGGAGCTTCAGATTCATGTTTATTGGAGTGAATCTTGAATTGTCATCACTTGTTCTTCGGAACAAGTCTCATCCTTCTTTTCTTGAATGAGGCTGTACATGACCTTTCCTGCATTTCAAATGCACCAGTTGCATGGTTAGAACTATTTCATAAAACATATGCATAACGACAAATTCTTATGCATCATGCAACTGTTTAGTCAATACAACATTAAACCATATCTCACATAGACTTTCTAGATGCTTTCCATCTCTACCATGACATTATAGAGATTGTGCACTAATCCAATATGTCAGCAAAGAGGTTTGATAAGTAGCAATGGAGAGTTGTATAGCACCATGAGCTACTTACCCATCACATGCATATTAGTAGTATACAGTCATTAATGCAAACAATCTATCATGCATAACACATCAACTGAATATAATCAAATGTGTAACAAAACAATATCATGAAATGACAATTGAATACTTATCTTTATTTGTTTCATGGGTATTCTCCTTCTTGAGTCTTCAGCTTCATTGACTTCTTCATTTATGATAGCGTCGTTTCTTATCTGAATGCTGAGGTGGATATGAAGTTCTTCAAGAGTTGAGATCTTCATATTTCTCATTGACTGAGGGATCTTCTTTGGAAGATGAGAGCTTGATCTTCAGAGACGAGCTTCTTCTTCTTCCCCAAGTCGGCTGAAAGTAATCACTTCCTTCTGAAACACATTTCTTAAATGAATGAATTTCATGATCCTGGGAGGCCATCCAAGGTGTCCATCACCACTTCTGCATTCTTCACTTCTTCTTTCCCCGCTTGAAGTTGTTATTTGATTTGAGAGATCCTTATGACTGCATGGTCTCTGCATTCTGGATCTTCACATTCTTCAACTGGTTTCTTAAGGTCATATTCTGATCTATGTTCTTCCCTTTAAGTAGCTTGGTTAAGGAATCAAACCTCATCGATGTCTTTAGGGAAGACACTTGTAGTACAAGTTGATTCGAAATTGAATCATCAATGATCTTCTGGGATTTGACCAAGTTCTTCTTGAGAAAGGCTTCTAGCCTCATCTCCCTCTGAAACTGGAACCTCTATGCTCATGTAGGTGTCCAATCCATTTTCTTCAGAGAGATCATATACTTCTAGGCTTGGAAGTTGTCAACTTCACCAAGCTTATCATCAAGCTGATGTCATAGATCACTTTGAAAAGAGAACCTCAAATGAACATAGCAAAGGATTAGATCTTACCGATTTGAGGTGTCCGTTCTGGTTCCGGAGCTGGCTAATCTAGGGTTTGTCACAGAAACCCTAATTTTAAAACTCAGAATCTTTCAGATCTGATTGGATATACATATAGATCTCTTCAAATGGAGCTGTCCAATGTACTCCATTTCTGAAAACAGTGGAGGGAAGCTCCCAGAACAGGAAGCCCTAATTTTCCAATTTCTTCTGCAGAAATGCCTGTTACTGTTTCTATGATATCTCTGAAATTTCTGATCCTATATGTCTGAAATTTTGTACTGAGGTAACCTCACATGTCCTTGATCCACCACCACAGGTTTAATCAGAATTGGTTTCACCATTTGGGATTTATGATCATTTTCCCAAGGTGACCTGTTACAGGACTGTTCATAACAGCGAAGTTGTACGGCATGCCACGTGTCCTGGTTCATCTTATGAGTCTGATAATTGGACCACCAAAATTAAAGTCCGTTCCCTTTCTGGAACATCTTCAGGAATTCCATTTGGACCTCTGTAGCCCAAGATATTGCAATTCTCCCCAGGTGTCCTGTTTAGGGATGAATTCTGGAAGAGGCTAGAACCCTAACTTGGAGAGAACATATCTCCTGGAATACAACGAATATGTGGATGAATTTTGGACACAGTGTTAATTAGGATTTTATCTTCGGCCCCTGCAATTTTCATCTCCTGATCCTTCGCCAATCTCGAAATATAGCGAATGTGCCAAAACATAGCAGTTTTAGTATTTAGGGTTTTTCTAGCTCGCGGTCAAACTAGGGTTTGACTTTCCCAGAGATTCACCCAACCAAAAAAACTTGATCCAGGTCTCTAAACTTCGGTTTTGATGAGGAGAAAAATCCTATGCTGGTCTCACTCAAAAATTCCTCTTCTGTAGAAAGCCCTAATTTCCACAACGAAAATTGAAAATGCTCGGAATCGAATTCCGCTTCGACAGAACGATGCACCCTTCAAAGGAGAGTCAGCCTAGCCTTCTTTTGCTGTTTGATTGTGGAGAGAGAACCAAAAATAAGAAGCCCTAGCTTCTGTAACTTGTGAAAGCTTCCCTATTCAGGTTAGCTCTGATACCATGTTAAATTTTCATATGCTTAACTAAGACATAAGTATATCATTTCGTTTTTCATAATAAAAGCATATAAAGCAGGATCACTGAAAGAAACAGTATCACAAGAACAACACAGATTTATCCTGGGAAAACCCCTAAGGGAAAAAACCCAGCAAAATCTTCCTCAATATAGATGCCCCAAAAGGGAAAAAGGTAAAACCAACAAGGAGATCAAAAACCTGATTCTCCTCCTTCTCCAGCAACTCCTCTCCTCCAAAAGTGGGCTATTCCAAGTGAGTGTGTGTGTCACAAATGAGGAGCACTACACCTCTATTTATATTCATCCGTTTACTTAAAGTTTACTCAATCAACATTTCGGCTTAAGTTAACTCATGTAGGCTCGAGTTACACATGTAGGCTCAAGTAACCACACTGGGGTGCTGATGACCCACCTTTACAAATAGAGGGGACTACCTCATGACTCTTATTAGTTCTTTCGATTAGGAGCATCGGGGTATAATGTAATACAAGTGGTTCTCCCAGTTGGACCATCGGGGACCACAAAAGATACATAAAGAATATTCTTCGAAGTTACAATATTTCAACATGGAGCAACAAACTCATTAGCAATTTGTGGATGACACGATGCTAATGGGGAACCCTTTAGTCCAAGAAGCTCAAGATTTTAAAACGAGTCTTAACGCATTTGCAAAGCCTTAAGGCTGATAGTTAATGCCAAAAAAGCTGAGGGATTTTTTGTTAATACAACCCCCATCACCCAAAGAAATATTGTTAGAATTCTAGGTTTTGCTAGAGGGTCATTCCCGTCCATGTATCTGGGGGCCCCTCTAGGGATAGGAGTTATCAAAAGTGTGTCGTGGAAGGATTTGTTGGATAGGCTCAAAGACAAGATCTCAAGATGGGTTCTCTGACCCCTCAACTTTCCCAATAGATTGGTCCTAGTCAAATCGGTCTTGCAGGCCATGTCGATTTATCTATTCTAAGTTCTTGCAGCCCCAAAGTCAATATTGAAGGAAATACAGAGTATACAACAAAATTTATTATGGGGGGGGGGGCGGGGGAAGAGCATCCAAAGCCAAGTTCTCTTTGGTTAACTGGGATAGGATATGGTCCCCCAAGGATAGAGGTGGCCTGGGCCTCCGAGACCCTAAAGTCATGGGAAAAATCCAAGGGGCCAAAATTTGGTGGCGATGGTGTAACTATACGAATGAACCTTGGGATAAGCTGTGGCACCTTAAGTATGCTAAAGGTCAGAAAAAGAGTGAATTGATTAGGTTTAATGAGGAGCTGCCAAGATCACATATTTGGGCTAAGGATCTAACAGGGCGCAAGGTGATCCATGATCATAGCTTCTGGGAGGTCAGGGACATGCTAACTTTTGGGATGAATCATGGAATCAACTTCCTAGACTAAGGGATGACCCATGCTGGCATTATATCAGAGAAAGAGGGCTGGCAGAAGGCAAGGCCAGAGTAAGACACTATTGGGAGGACGGAATCCAGAAGGACTAGAGAAGGTGGGTGATTCTGGTAAGAGGAGAAGGTCGGATCACAGAAGAATATTTGCGCTCCTTCACAGAAGAAATCCAGGAATGCGGCATTCTATTTAAAACTGGCGTGGATATTCTACATTGGGGATACTCACAGAAGGGGTCCTTCAGTATTAAATAAGTTTATGATATACGAACGTGCAACCATGAAGAAGAGGATGGAATTTGGAAGAAGGTTTCAGAGACCAATCCTTGGCCAAAGGTTGTGACCTTTTGTTGGCTGATGGTCATGAAAAGAGTCCTAATAGGGGAAAACCTAAGGAATAGAGTGATTCATGGAACTTCACAATGCACCCCCTACCTATGTCAGGAAGAAATAGTGAACCACCTCTTGGACTCGTGCCCCTTCACTTCTTCAAATTGGGATAGAGGCGCTATGGATTTTAGGCAGAGTGATCGATACCGAGGAGACCCAGGACAAACAATGAGGGACTGGAATCCCAAAAGCTTTAAGAACCGCATCCTCCAATTTCTGTGGTTTTCCTTCCTGGGAATTGTCCCATGGGTGGTCTGGAAGGAAAGAAAAAATCAAATTTTCAGGGAGAGGAAACAAACGGAGGAAGAGGTGTGGGCGAATCTGGTTGCGAACCTCCAGGAAAATGTTCGGAGCATGCAGTGGAGCGAGAAGGATAAGGAATTTATAGGGATGGAAACTCACATAGAGGAAGGTTGGGGGCTGGACATAGGCACCTTAGATGGGCTACGCAAAAAGGTCAAAATCTATAAACCCTCTGGCTCCAATGTATGGCCCCCTCCCCCCTGCTCGATTTTCAAGCTCAATTTTGATGGAGTAGTGAAGGGAAATCCAAGGGCGACTGACTATGGTGGTGTCTACAAAATTTGACTGGGGAGGTCCTACAACTGTTCTATTGATATATTGTGCTTTACACCAATAATTCAACAGAGCTCGAGGGTCTACTCCAGGGACTCAAGATCATGGTCAGGGAAGGATGGCTCCTGGAAATCATTGAAGGGGATTCGAACATCTTGATCCAGATGGCGAAGCAACTCACCAAAGGAAAAAAGACTGAGAAGGTTTCATCTAGATGGATACCAGTAAGCAGGTTGGATACCCTGTGCAACCTTTTCTCAACTCATCCAATGGTCTTTTTCTTCCATGTCAAACAAGACGCGAAAAAGGTGGTTGACTTGTTGGAAGACGTTAGGGCGGAGGGGATTAGGGTACGCCAGCGGGGACAATCGAAGGAATTTAGAACGAAACGATGGGCTCCTCAGTATAGGAAGCTAGTCATTCAAGATGCGGGTGCAAGAAGACAAGTGGTGGATGATGTAAGAGATCATCAAGGAGAGGAAAGATGACGGAGGGAGCTCCCCTCGGGACAGTACTGCTTCCACACATAACAATGAAGGGAAAGTATGCAGCTTTCCTAATCAGTCACCTTGACCATAAAGAGGGGTATGAAATGATGCTTGGGAGGAGACATCAGACGGATTTTCTGCGGAATTTGGATTTGTCACTTGCAATTAGAATGATGTCGAATTTCGTGCTGGGTACAGGTGAGGGTGAAGAAGAGATATGGGAGATTGCAGGTTCGTACATAACCATTAGTTGAATGATGGCTCTCATCCTATTTAATAAGGACAAGGGATCATAGCTATGCATCTGTTGGTTGAGGTATAGGTCTATTATTCTAGTTGTGGTAAGAAGTGGCGTTCTTATGAGAAATTTGCAGAAAAGAGTGGTGAGGGATTGGGGGGAGGCACTCATTATGTCTCCTACTCATGGTAAAATTATGAAGTTGAGTCTGGGAGAAGCCTCGGCTGGACATAGGGAGCCTGGGAAGACTATGGCCAGGAGGGGCAGAGGTGGAATATTGGGTGGTGGACCCTGGGTCCACGGCTGGCCGGGTGGATTCCTATGACCGCATGGTCATGATTTATTGGGTAATCATGAATCTGGTAACGCATGGTTTGCTCATGTTTGAGGCCAAAAATGGATGGTGACGAGGATCCTGCAAAGGCTTGGAAGGACCATAATGCGGATTGTCAGGTGATGCACCTAAAGGTGGACCGAATTGCCTCTCGCCTGGGCATATACCTCTGCCACCCAGGGATGGAGCAGCTGCAATATGGTGGCTTCAGTAGGAAGGAAAGATGCCATAGTGTGGATGAGGCAAGTGGCTCAAACCTGTAACACTCTGAAAAAGAGATTCCGGCTCCTGATCTCCATCACTTGAGCCTTCAACCTTAGTCTTGGGAGGGTGTCTCCGGATCTATGTTTTTTTTTGGGTCAATTAACAACATGTTAATGTCAAATAGTTGGGTGTGGGTAAGTAGTATTAATCTATGTAATGTTGGTCTTATCAAAGGGATGGAGCTCTGTAATGATATGCAGTTCTCTCCCTCTTTTTGGGATAGTTGGGATTCCTTGGGGGAAGGTTTGTAAAGCTTTAAATATGGGGGTGGTTCTCTGGTGTTTTGACATCTTTTGTAACTCCATGACTTTGCAATAATATAATCGGTTTTATTTACAAAAAAAAATATACCCATCTCCTACATATTACTAAATGAGGAGTTATCATTGTTCATCGTGACCTCCTCTCTTCACAAATACATTGTACCTTGTAATTATCATTCATCTTTCACTTCATTTCATTTCAACATGCAACGAGGAACCCTCAATTCTTGTGTTCATGTATTTCAAGGTAGGAGTAAGTCACCCAAACACATAGAAGTTGAAGAAGTTGTTAAGGCCAAAGGAATCTTCCAAAAAATAGTTAGATATGGAAGCATCAATAGAAGGAAAAAACTTGCAGCTGGAGGAAAGAACTTGTCTGATCTCTTTGATGAAAAATAGAACTAAGATGATTGCAGTGGCTTGTTCCAAGTTTCACATGTTTGTGATGTTTTAAATGATTTTCCTTCATGCCCCAACTACAAATACATTCATCCAATCAACCTCAATTTGGCATTTAAAAAGAAGAATATTATGCCACCCATGTAGACACTCAATTTGCTTGATTATGATCATGCCAATGTACATGACACAAAGGTAACAATGAATAAATGTGTTTTAGACCTTTGTTGATTGTGTCTTGTCCACTTTATAGGACACAAAGTAACAAAAAATACTTGGCATGGTACAAGAGAAAAAAATTGAGTTTATGACTGTCACCTTATGCACTTGGACCTCTAAAGGAACATTCCAGAAAACAGTAAGATATGGAAGTAGCAACAGAAGGAAAAAAATTGCAGCTAGAGGAAAGAACTTGTCTGATCTCTTTGATGAAAAATAACAGAGAGATGATTGTAGTGTCCTGTGCAAAGTGTCACAAGTTTGTGATGTTTTAAAAGGCTTTTCCTTCATTCCCCAAATGCAAGTATGTTCATCCAATCGACCTCTATTTGGAATTTAAAAATAAGAATATTATTCCACCCAGGTAGACACTCAGTTTGCTTGATTATGATCATGCCACTGTACATGACACAAAGTAACAACGGATAAATGTGTTTTGGAGCTCTGTAGATTTTATATGGTACACTCTCTTCCCTCTCTATATGCCTATCTACATAACATGTTATATTATACTATGCATACTATAGACACATGCACACTGTAGTACATGTACAAAGAAAATATTTGAGCACAAGTAATGCTCTTTTGAGCATACCTCACCCCACAACAGTAAAAAAATAGCATCAAACAACAACCATGAATAGTTTTGAACAAATTTAGGGATTTTCATGTCATCATCCAACCCTAAACAACCCCAAACCTTTGATGCCAGGTGTAATTCCTGGGCATATTTGTGCCTAGAAACAACTTTGTGGTAATTTCTGGGCAGTTTGGGACCTTTTACACCCTTATAACAACAGTGGTGAGTAGCATCATGACCTTATTCTCAAATCTAGGCATGAGTGGGGCAGATCCATGGAAAATTGGTAATTCTGGGTGGCTTATCGACATTTTGGATGAAATTCAAATCCCATGCAACATCTAATCAATGGTTTGGGCATGTTGTGGCCTCATCCTACCTTTCAAACAACATTTTGGGTGTTTTTTTATCATGAAACAAGGTATAAAAGGACCTAAAGGCTAAAATACAAATCTGGGGAAATTGCAAACCTTAAAAGGCAATGTTTGACAGTAAGGAGGGTGTAAACAACCATTAAAAAACAAAATGTAAACAACCATAAAAAAATATCTAGGCACATTTGAGTTAATTATGGGCGACTTATAGGCATTTTGCAGCCCTAATTATTAGCTCTTTGAAAAAAATAATGGGTAAAATAGGTATAAACAGTCCTAAACATGAAATATTGACTTACATTGACTTGTATCATCCTTCTAGCATCCATTGTTGTAAGATATGGGTGCATTTTGTGCCCTAGAGCAGTAGTATGCAGCCTTGAAATTTGAATCTGGGCTCCCTTGAGGTCATGGAAGCAACAATTCTAAGCATATCTACGTGCATTAAACTTTAAAAAATCCCTCCATCACACTCTATCAAAATTGTGGAGATGTTTTGATGGATCTAATGGCTGTGGTTTAACATTTCATCCCTGTAGGGCTTGTCTTCTAGCAACGCCATCTCTTTGGAGGATTTTTGTGAATTCCTTTGTAGATGTTGATCTAAAATTGTTTATGACATAAATTGTGTTATGTTTTTGTTAGGATTTATAATCCTCCCTTGACCAAACTATCTATTAGATTATTTTATCCTAACTTAGGAGTTTTATTTAATTATTTGGGTCCACTAGTACCATTGGGTCCAATTGGCCTAATGGGGCCACATGTACAAGTTACTAGAGTGTGGGGAACACCGATAAAGGATAAATTCCATTGACTGCACTTGCATGCACTAGTTTAGGCGCCTCCTAGACCAATCCCTACATTTTAGGAGCCACTGGGAGTCCCAGCACCAACCTCCTTCAGTTAGTTGGAGTTGGAACTAGTTAAGCTTAGTTATTTTCCAATTACATTCAGTTAGATCACAATCAGTTCAGTTAGCACCAGTTAAGCATGGATGCATGTGGATAAGGCACCTTTGCTCACCTACCACTTCAATTAGACTAAGTTAATTGTTTATTACTAATTGTGTGACTTGATTAGACATCTTGAGTTAACCATTTGGAATTTGATATTGATTGAGACACCATTAGTTAGCTAGTCAGTTAGATACAGTCACATCCAGTGGGGAGATTCAAATTCATCCCTAATGATTTGAATTCTTTTCCTATGTAAACTATTGTAACACCGGATTAATTAATGAGAATGATACTGTAATTATTTGTGCTATACTCATTCGTTTATGTGTGGTTTGATTTGTTCAGTTTGTATCTTCATTGATTTTTATTGCATCAATAACATTTGACTCATTGCTTGAAGATCTAAATGGAACAACAATTCTAACATGGTATTTGAGCCATTCAAGCAAGCTTCATGTCTGTCTACTCTCCATTGAACACCAGAAGCATCTGGGTTTCCATATAAGTCCAACAAAAGGTACCTTGCTTCCTCTGAATTTATTCAGAGTGGCGACGCGGGTGTGATGAACCCTGAGAAAGTTTTCATGTCGAGAGGGAAGGCATGATTCTAACATAGTTCAAATGTTTTAGTGTTTTGAAGTGAAATTCTACAGGTTCTATGTAGCTTGTGTGAATATTTGCATTTTTCCAGTAGGAGAATTATGGATTCTCTACCTTCTACTCCTCGGATCCTAACATCCTTCAATTATATCGATCAGAGGGAAGATATGCAGGTTTCCTTGTGCAACAAGGGATACTACAGGATAATACTTGGAAGGTAGGTTGAGCCCCGTCATCCAATTGAAAGAAAAACGTTTCTGAACCGCTTAGATGAAGCTTTCGGTTATCTATGCACTCATATATCCAGAGATATCCTCTTCCACCTTGAAGGTTTGAGGACTCCCATAGAAGCCTGGGAGAATCTTGAAGACTTATTTGGAAAACAAGATGAGCTTTGGGGACACCTCTTGGAGAATAAGCTGGTAGCCTTACATCCCAACAACTTCGAAACAATAGAGTAATTATTTACTAAATTCAAGTCTCTTGTAATCCAATGCAGACATTGCCGAATAGAAAGAAAGGATGAGCAAAATGTGCTCTCCATTCTCAGTAAACTCAACCCTCGAGTATTCTGTATTTGTTTCAATCTTCCATTCCAAAAGGGATTCCGTTCTGGATTGCAAAATCCCTTCACTTGATTCCTTTTTCGAGTAATTAATAAGGAGCAAGAGAAGTTGATCCGGATGGGAGTCATCAAGACCTCCAAATATCAAGCTCTCCTAGTGACAGACTCTACCAAAGCGCAAGCTAAAGGGAAATCAAAGAAGAAGGAGCCTAAAGCAGCTGATTCGAAGCCTAAACAGAATAAGAAAACTTCTGAAGGATCTTTAGGATCTAAGAAAAAGAAGTTTGATAAGAATATATGTCCCTATCATGCGAAGGGTTTCCATCTTGAAGACCATTGTATGAAGAAGCAGATTGACCAACTATCAGTGCTCCTCAAGCATAATGAAATTGCTCTCCCACAAAGAGAAAAGATGATGAAGAACCATAGACAAAAGATGATGAAAGGTGCCATGCTTTGAAATCTAGCCTTACTCAGTCAACAACATACATAATTGATTTTGGAGCATCCAATCACATGGTTTCCTCCAAATAATCCTTCTATACCCTCACACTGTCAAAAGGGCCTAATATTCACATGGGAGATGATTCCCAAATTCCAGCAGAAGGAAGGGGTTCAGTCATAGTGAAGCATGGAGAGTTTAGAAATATCCTCTATGTGCCCTCCCTTGCATCTGACCTGTTGTCTGTTTATCAGATGACTCATATAGGATCTCCCAAGAGAGTTACATTCAATTTAGATGTAGTTGAGATTACAGAAAAAGCCACTGGACAACTCATAGCGAAAGGTATTGCAAATCACTCTACTAAAGCTTATGAATTATCACATTTTTTACCTATCTCTCCTCCTATAGCTTTATTGTCTCATGCTGACAACCCCAACAAGATTTGGCATGAGAGATTTGGCCATCTCAATTTCAAATATCTCCAGTAACTACGCAGTAAAATGGTTGAAGGTTTTCCTTCCATCCAAACTTCTGATGGAGTATGTGCTGGTTTCTTGGTAGGTAAGCATCCATAGAAGAGGTATGAAGTTGGGAAGGCACATAGAGCTGCCTCTATACTTGATTTGATACATAGTGACGTAGCCAGACCTATTCCCACAAGCTACATTAATGGTTGTAGGTATTTCCTCACCTTTATTGATGATTGTTCTAGGTACTGCTGGATCTACTTTATGAAACAAAAATTAGAAGTTTTTTTAGATTTTTAAAGGTTTTAAAGCTATGTTTGAGAACAATTTTAGTAAGAAAATAAAGTCTATAAGATATGATAAAGGGGGAGAGTACATCAAAGGAGACTTCCATAATTTGTATGAATCATAAGGGATTCGAATGGAACACTCAGTTCCATACACACCACAACATAATGGTGTGACTGAGAGGAAGAACAGATCACTGAAGGAGATGGAAACATGCCTACTCCATGCCAAACATATTCCTACTTCTCTTTGGGCTGAAGCTGTAAATCGTGCTTCGTATTTGCAGAATAGAGTGCCTCATAAATCAGTGGATGGTGCCACTCCATTTGAAGCACTGCATGGGCATAAGCCCAATGTCTCTCATCTGAGAGTTTTTGGTTCCGGAGCTTAGGCCAAAATACCACTCGACAAGAGGAAGGCCTTCCAAGACCAAAGTAGTGAATGCATTCTACTGGGATATGCAGAAGATGCAAAAGCTTACAAATTGGTGGAGGTTGCAACCAGGAGATGCTTCATTGAAAGGAGTGTTCAGTTTGAAGAAGATCAGTTTTATGACACACTACCATCAACACCACAAGAAAGTATGACCATTTCTCCACGATTTTTTGATGATGATGATTTGCTACATGTTTCAGATTCATATGAATAAGATCAAATCTAACATGATCCTGTTATTGAGACTGAATCTCATGAGATTCTAGATCTAGATCTAGTATCCATTCCAAACCAAAAGCCTAAGCCTAGATGGGCTCAAAATATCCTAGATGTAGCTGGAAGTGGTGCTGGAAATCCAGAAGACAGAAGAAGAACTAGGGCCTAGTATCAAAATGAAAATGTTGCACTATTTGTGATATATTTTCTCCCTATAGAGTGGTGCAACAAAATTCCAGGTCGGTGCTACTTGATGATGGTGAATGATCAGCTACATGGCCCACATAAGAAGAAACTTGATCATTCCCTACCTTCACCATCCAGAAGAAACTCACAGAGTCATCAATTCATAAGAACATATGTAACTTAATAATTTATAGATGATTAAGTTACATATTTTTAGACAACTTCTAAAAATAGCCACAAACAACTATAAATAGCCATAAAATCTATTTTTAGACAACTTTGGGATCGCCGAGCTGCAGCGCTGAAATGCACACCTCCCCTCCATATGCACATGCAAAGAATATACCATATAACCAACATTCTCTCACTTGTTGTTTCCTTTGCATAGCAATGAGTCATGTACTCATAAAGTCATAGGTTCAGGGCATCAATGCCCATATATTATCTACACCAAGAGAACTTCTCTGTACTAACAGACTTTGTTAATGAGTCTACAACATTTTTCATGGTGTCAACCTTCTCTAGCAACACCTTCTTTTCTTCAACCATATCTCTCATAAAGTGATATTGCACATCAATATGCTTTGTCTTAGCATGATAAGCAGGGTTCTTTTCCAGGAAGATTGCACTTTGGCTATCACATTCTAACCTTACACCTTTCTATACAAACCCAATACCTAAACACAATCTTTGTAACCACACAACTTCTTTGCTTGCATGAGTGGCTGCCATGTATTCCGCTTCTGTAGTTGAGAGTGCAACTACATCTTGTCTCTTGCTCATCGAACTGATAGCTCCTCCAAATAGGATAAACACATACCCACTTGTAGATATTCTATGATCAAGTTCTCCAGCCCAGTCTACATCAGCAAATCCATGTACATTTATTACTCTATCTGGTCCAAGCCTTCCTTGGTAGCAGATTGCATAATCTGTGGTGCCACACAAATATATGAAGACCCTCTTTACAGCTGTCCGATGCTCCTTTCCTGGTTTTGACATATATCTGCTCAAAACTCCAATTGCATGAGCAATGTCTGGTCTTGGACAGACCATTGCATACATCAAACTACCACCTGCATTGGCATATGGAACCCGTGACATGTCTTCTTCTTCTTCCCGTGTCTTGGGACACTGCTCTACATATAACTTTACACCTACAGGAATAGGAACCTTGACCGACTTACTTTCCTGCATGTTAAATCTCTGTAGTATCGTCTCAACATATTTTCTTTGATTTAAACTGATCATTTTGTTTGCACATCTCTTCTTATATCCATTCCCAGAATGAAGTTTGCAGCACCAAGATCTTTCATATCAAACTTGGAGGACAGTTGATACTTCACCTCCTTTATAACATATTTGTTGTTTCCAATCAACAACATGTCATCAACATACAGAACTATGTTAATGAAGTGATCACCAACCTGTTTGGAATATACACAGTGATCAGCTTTGCTTCTCACAAACCCCAATCCAAGTATGTATGTGTCAAAATTTTGGTACCATATCCTTGGAGATTGATTTAGACCATCAAGGGACTTCTGTAGTTTACATACCAACTCATTCTTTCCCTTTACTATGAACCCTTCTAGTTGTTTCATGTATATTTCTTCTTCCATATCCCCATGTAAGAACGCTGTCTTCACATCCATATGCTCTACTTCAAGATCAAAAGCAACAACAATAGAAAGAAGAAATCTAATAGAAGTTAATTTTGCAACTGGAGAAAACATTTCACCAAAATCAATCCCCTTTACCTGAGAATATCCCTTTGCTACCAAGCGGGCTTTATACTTATCCACTTTACCTTTTTCATTCAACTTCTTTTTAAATATCCATTTGCTCCCAATGGCTTTTTTCCCAGCTGGTAGATGGACTAGCTTCCAAGCTTCATTTTTGTCCAAGGAATCCATTTCTTCATCCATGGCCTTTTTCCAGAGATCAGTATCCTATGAATTAATAGCTTCCTTCACATTTCTAGGATCATCATCAGTAATAGACATAGAAAAATGAGAGCAAAAATCAGGAGGGGAATACCTTTCTGGTTGCCTTATTTCTCGAGATGATCTCCTCAAAACTGGAGTATGAGGTTCTTCTTCTTCTGATTCTGCTTCTTCTATTGAGTTAGATTCTTCACCTTCTAACTTAAACTCTATTTTCTTTGGTTCCTTTTCCATTGGATTCACTTCCTGTCTGGGGACTTCTTTGACCTCTCGAAACACAACATCTTGACTGTAAACAATCTTCTTAGTTATAGGATTCCAAAGCTTATACCCTTTCATACCATCTTTATAGCCAATAAAGATACACTTCTTAGCTTTGTTATCCGACTTGCTCCTTTTCTCCTTTGGAACATGTACATAAGCTTCACAACCAAAAACTTTCAGATGCTTAATAAAGGGTTTCTTACCAGTCCATACCTCTTGTGGAGTTTTATCAATCAATTCTGATGTGGGTGACCGGTTTACCAAGTAACATGCTGTCTCCACTGCTTCTGCCCATAATTCTTGTCCTATCCTAGCACTGCTTAGCATGCTCCTTGCCTTTTCCATCAACGTCCTATTCATCCTCTCAGCAAATCCATTCTGTTGAGGTGTGTATGGAGTAGTCTTTTTCCTTGCTATTCCACACTTCTTACAAAAGTCCTCAAATTCATTCCCACAGAACTATCCACCATTATCTGTCCTCAACACCTTTATTTTCTTTTCTGACTGATTTTCTACAAGAGCCTTAAATTCTTTAAACTTGGCAAATACTTCATATTTCTTTTGAAGGAAATAAATCCATATGTTCCTTGAGAAATCATCTATAAATGAAACATAATACATAGATTTTCCTAATTATGGAACAGGAACAGGTCCAAACACATCACTATGTATTAATTCTAGAATTCCCTTTGCTCTTGTAGCACCAGATGCAAATCTTACTCGATTTTTTTCTTCCATATATGCAATGTTCATAGAAATCAAAATCTAGAGTGCAATCAGTCATACCTTCAACCATACCTTTACCTTGTAATGCTCGAAGGCCCTTTTCTCCGATATGCCTCGTTCTTTGATGCCACATCATTGTCTTTCCTCCTGATGCAGTCAGGGTTTTGTCATCTTTACCTCCTTCCTCTAGCATAAAAGAATTGTTACATTCATAAATGATGGTTTTTCCCAATAGTTTGTACAGAGTTCCATACCGAACTCCCCTCATCAATACCATTGATCCTCGAACCATTTTTCCACCACCATCTCCACACACAGTCTTTACACTTGCAACATCCATCTTTCTGACAGATATCAAGTTTCTTGCTAGATTTGGAATGTGTAGCACTCTAGGAAGAGTTCTAATCCTTCCATCCTTCAGTTTTAGCTTGACTCTACCACGTCCAATGATATTCGCTGGGGAATCATATCCCAAGTACACATCTCCTCAATTGTACTTTTCATATTCACAAAACCACTCCCTATGAGGGGTCATATGACATGACGCACCTGAGTCAATCAACCATGTATCTCGTTTTGAAGGATTACTCGTGGAAGCTAGGTACACATGCCATCCTTATTTTGAGGAGTTCTTCACCTCTGTGGAAGGGGTATACTCATATCCCTTTGCTTTCTCAACATTCTTAGATATGCAATCCTTTTTATAGTGCCCAACTTTACCGCATTTCCAACACTTCCTTATTCCTTTTACTGGGGATTTAGATCTACCCTTAGATTTAGATCTCCCCCCAAATCCTTTATTTTTGTTTCTCTCCTGGGGGAGACCTCTCACAGACAAGGAATCCATGCTATGATTATCCATGGTTTTCCACCTCATCTCTTCTGATAGTAGGGATGATACAATTTCATCAAATTTTAAGGTCACCTAGCTAGAAATACCTATTGCAACAATTAGGTTGTCCTAGGAATCCAGGAAAGAGCACAATAATGCAATACATTTATCTTCTTTAGCCATTTTAATACCAACAAAGGTTATCTGACTTACCAGAGTATTGTAGACATTCAAATGCTCTGTTATAGTGTCATTCTCATCCATTCTGAGGTGAAACAACTTCTTTTGTCGAAACAACTTGTTCACAAAGGATTTTGATTGATACAAACTCCCTAGTTTTTCCCATATCTTAACTACACTATCTTCACTAGATACATTCAACAAAACAGAGTCTAATAAGCACAATCATATTGTACTCCTCTCCCTTCTTTCTAATTTATCCCAATCTTCTTGTGACATTGTAGTGGGTTTCGTACCCGGATCCACAACAATCCACTGTTCCCGATCTACCAGAAGATCCTCCATTTTGAGCTTCCATAGCTCCAAATTCTGGCCATTAAATTTCTCAATATCGATTCTTGAAGTGCTCGCCATTCTCTTTCAATGCATAAATCAACACTACAAAGCTCCCACTGAACCCAGGTTTATCACAGACCTGATATCTATCAACTGCGTCAAACCCTTAGCAGCAAAGGCGTCCTCCTGATGCCAAAATCGAGCTCTGATATCACATGTAAGTTTTAAACCTATGCAGAGAAGCAAAGCATATAGATTCTTTTAAGCAAAATAGAGATCACAACACATCATTCACACATAAACACAGAGATTTACCCTGGAAACCCTTAACCGGGAAAACTAGAAAACCTTGGAGCCACACCTCCTATTTTCTCTTCATTTTCATTATGAGATCCTCACAATACAAAATATTGGTATTCCACAACAGTTTCAACCAGGAGATGCTTCATTGAAAGGAGTGTTCAGTTTGAAGAAGATCAGTTGTATGACAGACTACCATCAACACCACAAGAAGGTATGACCATTTCTCCACCATTTTTTGATGATGATGATTTGCTACATGTTTCAGATTCATATGAAGAAGATCAAATCCAACATGATCTTGTTATTGAGACTGAATCTCATGAGATTCTAGATCTAGATCCAGTATCCATTCCAAACCAAAAGAGCCCAGATGGGCTCAAAATATCCTAGATGCAGCTGGAAGTGGTGCTGGAAATCCAGAAGATAGAAGAAGAACTAGGTCCTAGTATCAAAATGAACATGTTGCATTGTTTGTGATATATTTGCTCCCTATAGAGTGGTGCAACAAAATTCCAGGCTGGTGCTACTTGATGATGGTGAATGATCAGCTACATGGCCCACAGAAGAAGAAACTTGATCATTCCCTACCTTCACCATCCAGAAGAAACTCACAGAGTCATCAATTCATAAGAACATTGAGAGGTTCACATGCACAGCTTTAGGATGCTGGTGCAGAGATGGACCATGCTGCTGCATAGAGCTACAATTTTGCAACAGTGTTTTGACAAGTTATTTTTCTAAGGAGGAAGCTTCTTTCTTCTAAATATAGCTTGTATTTTCCTATTTTCTGCTTATTTTGAGGGGGGGGAGGGGTTTCCCATGAGGTTTTCCCCTATCAACTCGATTTATTAAGCAACATTTTATCTTTTAGATTGTATATGGGTGACTTATGGCCTTGTTTCCAGGGCCCACAGTTGTCCAAGTTAGGATTTAGGGGGGGTGGGGGTGTTAGGATTTATAATCGTCCCTTGACCAAACTATCTATTATATTATTTTATCCTAACTTAGGAGTTTTATTTAATTATTTGGGCCCACTAGTACCATTAGGTCCAGTTGGCCTAATGCGGCCACATGTACCAGTTACTAAAGCGTGGGGAACACTGATAGATGCTAACTGCCACTGACTGCACTTGCATGCATCAGTTTAGGCACCCCCTAGACCAATCCCTACATTTTAGGAGCCACTGGGAATCTCGACACCAACCTCCTTCAGTTAGTTGGAGTTGGAACTAGTTAAGCTTAGTTATTTTCCAGTTACATTCAGTTAGATCACAATCAGTTCAGTTAGCGCCAGTTATGTATGGATGCATGTGGATAAGGTGCCTTTTCTCACCAACAACTTCAGTTAGACTGATTTAACTATTTATTATTGATTTTGTGACTTTATTAGACATTTGGAGTTAACCATTTGGACTGCGATATTGATTGAGACACCATTAGTTAGCTAGTCAGTTAGATATAGTCACATTCAATGGGGAGATTCTAATTCATCCCTAATGATTTGAATTCTTTTCCTATGTAAACTATTGTAACACCAGATTAATAAATGATAATGATACTGTAATTATCTGAGCTATACTCATCCGTTTCCTGTGTGGTTTGATTTGTTCAGTGTGTATATTCATTTCGTTTTTACTGCATCAATAATATTTGACTCATTGCTTGAATATCTAAATGGCACAACAATTCTAATAGTTTTATTGCCGTCATTCAAAAATATTTTATGTCTTGATAAAGCGTAGGGTTCACCCTTACCTAGACTTCACCTGGGGATCATAGGGAGTGTTATAGGAAAAAGTGGACGGCATGAAAAATATTTGGGAAATTGTGAATTGATTTGTGAAGTGGTCACTTTGTATTTAATGTGTCAATGGCTTATTATTATGGTTGCACAATAATGTGCTATGGACATGATTATTTAATTTATGTGTCACACTAATTGAGTCATCTTTGGTATAGGTGATGGTTACTGGAACATTTGTTTTGGCTAATGGATCTTCCTATTGAATCTAATGGACCTGAATTTCTTTGGGTATAAGGATTCACAAATATGGGAGAGAATTGTGTTGCTTTGAATACCAGATAATTTTCTCAATATGGAAAGCATTTCCCAACTTTTGGAAATAGCTTGCAAGCCAAAAAGATAAACCATAAAGGAAGCAAAAATATAAATAAGGGACATGCCATGGGAATCTTGTGAATAGTTACTTCATAGAGCAATATATCCTATCAATATTATGTCATGTTTAAAGTGGCAGGAAAATCATGAAATTCAAAATTTTAATAGAATCCTTTGACGTTTCTTGAGACATAAAGAGCCACGATAGTCATATATCCTCTAAAATTTCCCTAAGATGCATCATTAAATCATGAATATGGTGCTCAAAACCATGATAGTTTGGTAATTAATCATTGTTTTCTCAATAGTTTCCATACCCAAGTATTGCTCAGGAGTACTTACAAGTGTGGCCACTCATATAATACTTGGGCCAGAACTCACATTGACCCAACATTATTTGGTCAATACTTGCTTTACTCGTGAGTATTGGCAAATTATCTGGAGTACAATGGAGTATGGAAAGCCCAAACGCGTGGCTACCAGTTTCTTTTGTTGCTGGCAGTTTTGGGGATAACGGGGCCTTGTATTTTCCTTTAAAACTTTAAAATCACTTGAACTCAAATATAAATTTCTCATTTTATGAGATTTTTTTGAAGGCCATTTACAAGCATATTTTCAAGGTTACAAAGAAATTTTAAAGTGATTTAACTGCCTATTGGATTTATTAATTCTGAACACCAAAAAAATATGCTAGAGGAAAATACCCCTAAACTCATCATTCATACAATTGAGAAGATGAACCCAAGTGAGGTTTGAAATATCAATGAAAAGAAGATAAAACTATACTTGAAAACCTATATAAAAAATTATGGAGACTTAAACCAAAAAAGAAAACTTGGTTCTATTGACTCATATATTTGGAATCCTTTTCTAGAGCCAAAAAAGGCGTCCTTCACTTGGTTGTTAAACGTTGGCATGCTAGCTCAAAGCCAATGCCTCAAAAACTAGGGGCGTCCTAGGTAAAATGCCCAATGTGTGTCAAAGTAAACTGTAAAGCATTTGTTCTAGTTTTGTGATTTTTCCATATTAACTTGAGAATGGGTTTCTAAGTTCTATAGTCATCTTCTCCCTTTCCCCAATGTTGTAATCAATCAGATTGCAAGGTTACCAATGATACACATAAATAATAATATAACATAACAAGAGACAAGAATGGTAGATAGAATAACATATTATATTACTCAATAAAACATGTGGATTCATACAATAAACCGAACCGATTATCTACCTGGCTCTACAACATAAATATATATGTTTACAAAATAGTTACAGAAACTACCTGTCGGTTCAACCAACTGACACGACCTATAAGGTTGACCTAATCTACAATTAGTCGACTAGAGACTCTAGTAAGCTTGGTCGACTAGCTCCTCCAACATCTCCCCCAGCACAAAATATTTTTTCGCCCTGAAGAAACAAGGAGACGACAGTCTTCTATCTTGAGTAGCTCTGTAATGTGCTTTTATGTACTATGCTACCTGATAGACGGTTGTTCCTGTATGTAGAGTTCCGCAATATATTATGTGGTGATTGATAGTTGGTGTTGGAATTCTTCCCAAGTGCGAAGTTCTATATGAATGTATGTGGTCAAAGTAGTGAGAGTTGTCAAGTTATCTACCTTTTGATGTATGTCTATGCTAAGAATATTGATCATGTCGGTCCCCAAAATTTGTGTCTTTTCTTCAATAGCTATAAGTAATCTTCGCATATGTGGTATGATCTTGTTGAGATTGATGAGGTTCAATTTGGCCTGGATAATCCATTGGTGCTCTTGATTTTCTACTTTTTCTACTTTTTTAATTTCTAACACAAGTTGGTCATGAATTGTTTGCGCCACTGATTTGGTGCTTGCTTGATGGTTCTGAAGTGAAGTAATGAGTTCACGAGTCTTTCGTATCTGGTCAAACACTTGGCCATAGTGTGTGTACCATTTTATCAAGATATCATCTGTTACTATGGATTCTACAATATACTGTTCCAACAAATTGTAGGCTACTAAAAAACATTATATACTGATTTCTCAGTAGAACTGTGGTCTCTTCTTCTTGCTCCTATCAGCTTTCTTTCAACTGCACTTGAAGTTTTGACATGACACTTTCAAACAATTGGTATACCTTATCCAAGGGTTTGTCTTTGTTGACCCCTTCCGGGATTGCGATAAATTGCTTCGCTAGATTTTCACACTTGGTTAAGAATTCTGTCTGCTCTATCTTTATTTTCTTTAATCGTTATTTAATTTTATCTCTTCTAATTTTGGACTCTTTATTGATTGCATATACCAACATATCTATCTCTTCTTATCTGGCCTTCTATGTGTTGATTTCCGTTTTCGAACCTAATTGAGCTAGGTGGATCAATGAGGGTGTCTGATGTTGATCCTGTTGTAGCTGTCTCTATTGTTCTTTATCTTGCTTCTTCTTTTATTTTATTTCTTTTCTTCTCCTCCGCTCCTACTCTCTAGTATGTCTGTCAATTTCTTCCGTCCATGGAGGTGTAGCATGTATTTTCTCTATAGGTATAATAGGTAAAATAAGGCTTGGTGGATGGGTTTCAGGTGAAGGATTGATAGGTGATGATTGCAGAGGTGGTGCAGGTGAGGGAAGGGGTGGTAGTTGTTTAGATGTTGATGGTAATGAAATTGGAAGGGAATTTGTTGGCAATGGGTTGTTGATAGTTTCATTTGTCATGATGATTTCATTGGTCTTGACAGAGTCAACATTTTTGACTATTACTTCGCTAATTTCTACTGGTTCGATCGGGTCGATAACTTCGACAAACTCTTCAAAAATGGTAGGTTCGACTAATTCATTGGTAGGGTTAAGAAGTGGTGGATTTTCAATGGGGTGTGGAATGAATGAATAAATTTTCTATGCAATAATTTCATTGGTTCTATCCAGGTTTCTCTAAAAAGTGGATTTAATATGTCTCACAAGTTGTGTTTCTGGTGTAGAAGATTACATTTGGTGGAACAACTAAAATATCTTGTGGGTTGTTTGAGGTGATCACTAAGTTCATTATCATTATTTTTTGAACATTGGGGAAAATGGATGGAATTTGGTTGATGAACTCTTTAAGTTCGTTATCTGTGTGAATTTGGGCACATAGTGGTGTGGGTAATGGTTGTAAGTAAGGATTTATGATGGTGGTTAATGTAGTCATTGTCAAAGTCGGTATGGATTCTTTGACAGTTTCGGTCAGTGATGGAGGTGGTAGGGTGTGATTATGGTCGACTAGATTGATAGCAGGTAGGGTAACAATTTTTTCTTTCTTTGGTTTTTATTGTGATTGCTTATCCTCTTCTACGATGAACTTCTGAAAATATTCATCGACTGGTATCTTGTTTTTGGCATCATCCTTCGGAGTCTGCGTTGCGCTATAATATATATTAGTGTTGCCATCTTCTATTGGTTCTTGAAGTACAATCTTACGCTTCCCATTTAATTTTACCACACTCTTTCGTTTCTGTCTATCCTTTAATAGGTCGTTGTCTAGCTGATGAATATTTTCCTTTGTCATTGCATACTCGGGAAGAGGGGTATCAGTTTGGGTACCTTCATCTGTTGGTACTTCTTCCTCCTCCAACTGTTGTGTTGTTGTTGTTATAGAGACCCATAGAGAGTTGATGTATTTAATGCTATTATTATCGAGAGTAAAAACGTTAATATGAAGTTGAAATTCATAATCCTCTTCCTTTTCCTGATCAGTCATAGGTTTGACTATAGGTTGGTAGACCTTCTTCACTATCGGTGGTATGTCTAACTTAGTGTTAGACTATCGATTGAGATCGATGAATATTTCTTCGACTGAAGGATATAATTCGAGTGTTTTAGCATTTCCTCCAGCCCCTTGTAGATATGAGACGAATGTATGGTCTAATTCAAGATGAATGTGTGAATTCGATGTCAGACATCTTCGGATATTTTGTGGTACCCTCCATCTAGCCTTTTTAATTTTTAAATCATGGAACCAAGTATCCAACCAAATTTTGGCTTTATGTGCTCCCAATCGACAACTAGTCAGTGCAAAGGACTTAAAATTATACATGTCTATTCTCTTTGGTTTATTGAATTCTTGATCTCCGACTAGTCGAAGATGGTGCATTGCAATCCAAATTATTAATGAAGGGTGTCTGATTGAGATTCCCTCCTCCCGGCACTTTTCACAAGTGTGCTTGGTTATTTCTACTAGATGTTCCATCAACCAGTAAAGTTTCCCTTTGTTCGACACGTTATGCACTTCTTCTAACATGTCAAGCTTCTGGTCAGAACCTCTTCCTATGCTTGTTAGACCAACAAAAATAATCTTAGCAGCTATCTTTGGTGTGCTATGTTGAATTTGACTGATTATTAAGCCTCACGAGTTCTTTCCTGCTGTTATTCCTATCAGTTCTTTCATTAGGCCTGGGTTTAACCTAACAGGTACACGTTCGCCTTTGTTTGCTAATCCGGTAATCCCATAGATCATATCACCAGAGATTTCAATAGGTCTGTCGAAATAAAACTTACCATTGTGATATTTGCTAACAATGAAATGTGTAATTATGTATTTTGTTTCGGCAAAGATGTCCATTAGAGGTGCATTCATATAAATGAGGATTGTGCTCACACTTAACTTTTGAGATTCCTGTGCTAAATTTCCATTTTCGTATGCCAAATCCTTAATTTCCTTCCACATTCTTGTCCATGATGTTTCCACCACTTTCGCATTGCGAATGTTATGTAGTCTTTCTACCAAATGGGTGCTAGATTTTTCTAGATGTTTGATCTTGTTTGTTGGAGACCTTTTAGTTGTCTTCTTGGGTGCCATTATATCGATTGAGATTTCTAGTTCACAAACAGGTAACTTGGTCTCAGTGGTTTGGTTGCTCTGGTTTTCTAACCTTTCATGGAATGATATCTGAGTCTCATATGGTGTGGTATTTATAGCGAAAATAATTGGAGTAGGCGGAAGCGTAGTGGGTGGAGGTATTAATTGATGTATTAATGGCAAATTTGACTATGAGGGACGGTCTGTCAAGGGTTATTTCAATACATGTCGACTATTGCGCTCCATATGTCGATGTTCATTATTACTTGATTGGACCGTTGGCCCCTCTTTATGTCGGCGTGTGTCGAATTCGTGGTGATGTCGGTGGAATGGTTGATATTCGTCATGTCTCTTATGTTGGTGGTTATATATTTCAAATGGTAATCTGCTGCTTCCTACATGATAATTCATACAAGGTCTCGTCATAGTGATTTTTTGTAGTGTTTTCTTTGTGTTTGAGATTAGGTTTTTATAGTATTTTTTTTCAATTTTTGTTTCCAGTTATACAACCATTTTTTATTTTATTTTATTTTTCGTAACGTTTTAATCAGGTACCATTAACAAGTTTCTGAAATACACTTCCCTTTAACGTTTTCAGTCGGAATGATCCATTCGTGTTGATTTGTTCGACAATGTATGGTCCCATCCATTATGTATGTAATTTCTTAGGTTTCCCTTTTACTCAACTATTATACAACAATGCAAGGTCTCCAACCAACAAGTTTTTATTTTTAATATTTCGATTATTCCAAGATTTTTGCTGTTGTTTTTGGATCTCTTGGTGTTGCATTGCAATCAGTCTGTGTTCTTATAGCTTATATAATTATGTTAATCATTTATTTCTAGCATATTCGACATCAATGTGTAATATGCCAGTGATTATAGGTGTTTGTTGTCAAAAGTGTAAAGGAATGACGACTTCCTACCCATAAACAAGTCAGAATGGTGTCTGATCTGTACACCATTCTGTATGCCCACAAGATTGTCTGGAATTTTTTTTCCCAATCATATTTTTTGGTATTACATATTTTTGTTAAGCCTCTAGTCAATGTTTTGTTAAAATCTTTGATTGAAACATTGGATTGAGGATGATATGAAGTACTCTTCCTATGTTCGATATTAAACTGTTTTGTCAAAGCTGCAATTGTTTTGTTTATGAAATATGACCCCTAATCACTTATCAAGGTCAATGGACAACCAAATCTAGTAATAATATTCTCATATATAAATTTCTCGGCTACCTCACTTGAGCAGGTTTTGACAGGTTCTACTTCTGCCCACTTAGTAATATATTTGACTGTTTTAATAATATATTGTGCTCCCATCTGTCTAGATGGTATTGGAAATGGTTCTATAAAGTTGATCACCCAAATTTCAAATGTTAGACTTGGTTTTACTGATATTAAATGAATTTTGGTACTTGGTAGAGTCCGAACTAGTCGTTGGCATCGATCACATTTGCTTACAAATACTCGACAATATTGGTATAATGTCGACCACAATAATACTGACTATTGGATTTTCTTGGCAGTAATGTTTGACTGAAAATGTACTCTAGATGGACCATAATGTGTGTCATATATTATAATTTCTCTTTTGTGGTCAAGAAAGAATCTACGGAGTACCTCATCTAAACCTAGTTTATAGAGGAACCCGTTTACTATACTGTAAGGTGTAACTTTCATTGCTAGGTTTTTCTTGTTTTTATTGCTCATCCCTCTGGTGCTTGTCTTTATTCTAAGAATTGGGAAATTTTTGCTAATTCAGAAGGTACAATTTCAATTTAGAACAGATGCACATCTGGCAGGTCATCTTCAATTCCAGACGGTTCTTCCCTTGTGTCAATTCTCAACAAGTGGTAGTGTCCAAAATTTGCTTTCCCCAGTCGAAATATAAATTCAAACTTGAATTCCTGAAATAATAGTAACCAACGAAATATTATACCCTGATTTAATGGTTTATTAACTAGATATTTTAATGCCCAATGGTCAGTATAAAACACAAAGGGGTTAGCTAGCAAGTAGTATCGATACTTATGAAGCACGAATACCATTCCGAGTGCTTCCATTTCTATTGTCGAGTAATTCCATTCGGCTTTATTCAGTTTTATACTACTATATACAATTGGATAGTCCATTCCATCATCACCTGGTTGTGTTAATATCACTCCGATTGCTATGCTAGATGCATCAATATGTACATGAAATTTTACTAACCAATTCGGGAATCATAAAATAGGTTCTTCGGCTAGTTTTTTCTTTAAAATGTCGAAGGATCTATCTCATTCTTCCATTCATATTATTGATTTTCTTTTAATAATTCTTCTAATAGATATGTCATATCCGAATAATGTCGAATGAATTTTCTGTAATACCCTATATGCCCAAGTAAGATTCTTACTTGCTTTGGATTTACTGGTGGTTTTAAGTCGAGAATTATTTTAATTTTAGCGAAGTTGACTTTAATACCTTCCTTACATATGACATGTCCTAGAAGGATTCCTATCGGCGTTGCAAATATACACTTTTTAATATCAAGGGATAACTAAATTTGTCGACATCTTTCTAACATCAATCTTAGCCATTTACAGTGGTTTTTCAACATAGAATAAATTTTCCAATAATCAAAATACACAACCATTGTTATATATATATATATTCTTGAAATGCTTTAACAAGTATTCATGAGAAAACAACTAGTGCATTCTTTAGACCAAATGGAATAACTTTGTAGGAAAATGAACCAAATTCACATACAAACGTTGTTTTCTTTTGGTCTTCCTTGGCGATAGGTACTTGATTGTAACTTGAGAAACCGTTTGTGACAGTGAGCAACATTCATGTCCTCCAACTTCATTAATAATTTCGTTTGCGAAGGGAGTCAGAAATGGGTCCGTAAGAGTGACTTTGTTGAGTTCTAGGAAATCTACACAAATGCTTAGTCTTGTCGAGTCGTGTTTATTTGGTTGAGCGACCATTAGGATTTCCCATTCCGACTGGTAAATAGGGTAGATGATTCTGACTGCTAGCATACTGTCGATTTCCTATTTTATGATTTCCTTGTATTTATGTTGCAATTTGTATGGTATTTTCTTTACAGGTTTTGCCTCGGGTTTTATGTCAATTTTCATTTCACCCATTTCTTCTATAAGACCTTTAATATCCTTATATTCCTAAGAAAAAACATCTTGAAATTATTTTAGTAAGTTGACGATTTATGCTGTTTGTTCTTCATTCCAATAGTCACCAATCTTTGCAATTTTTTGGTCTATCATCATTGGATATGTCGACTTCTTTCACCTTTATTTTCACATCCATCCACTCTGGTGCTTTACTTTCATTATTTTTTCGACTCCCTTCTTTAAACTGTGAAAATGTTGGTGGGAAATATTTCACTATTAACCATTCAGGATCTTCTTTTTCTGTTGTTTCAATTTTGAATATTGTTTTGATTGGTCTTGTCGTTGCGGGGTGATCATATTTCCATTGAAATATTTTTCCAATTGTAGATTCTGTTTCTAGTTGAAGTCTTGTCGACTGAGGTATTTTGGGTGATCGAATATTATGACATGAGGTGTTCGGTTGGTTATGAGTTTCTGTCGAAGTACTATTATCGGTTGGTTTTAAAAATGTTTTTGTTTGCTTCGATGCTTCAACTAGTAGGTCATCTTCAAGTATAAATTTGAAGTCCTTAACGGAATTTTCTTTTAGTTCGTTCCACATTAATGATTTTCCTCGTGCTTCTTCAATTTCGTACCATTTATTTCGAAAACCATCTAATGTTGGTGGGAATAGGTATGGCCAGATTCGTTAGTCTTTATATCCTAGTCCTTTCCATTCTTTTTCACATATAATGATGTGTTTTTTTGGCTACCGTCCTTGTGTAAAGAATGATATTTTTGACTAATTTTTTAGCTTCTTCCGTCCAAATATTTTGACAAAATATGTTGAAGTTGTCGACCATGTTTGTAGTCTTGACTGGTGCATGTCCCACCACCAAGAAACTTGTCTCGTAAATGTTTCGACTAGACTTTGAAGTCGGCCCTGTTCACCTATGTTTTTAGAGAATTGTTCTATGTGAAAGACTGGTGATTCCTATTCTTTATACCTAAGTGATGGTCGGGTTGATGTTTTGTGTTTTATTGGCACCAGGGATGGATACTCTTTAATTTTTCATTCAAATATTTTAGGAATTATAGACACAGAAAAACATTGTCATTTTTTATTTTCAGGAATGGATTGGATGGTCCAACATTCCCTTTGTTGCAATTCATAATTTCCCATCTCCCAATCGTTTAATTTTGCATCTGAATTATACCCAATAGAATTTGTATTTCCTAACTGAAGTTCTCCATATACGTTCGGTTCAGCATAATCCTCATTATTCCGTATTTTGTATAACTGTCGAATGTCGACCTCTTCATATATAGGTTCTGTCCATGGTTCTCCCTGAGATGGATGAATTGAAATAATCATTTTCTGCCCATTTCCTTTAAGTTTTGTTCTTTATTTTTCTAATGAAATTGATGCCTTCATCTTTCGACCCCATGGTCAGCCTACCAAAGCTGGGAAGGAACTGGATCCTTCCTTAGGATTGATTATTTCAAAGTAGACTTTTGTAGTGATACCTTTGATAGTTGTGTCAACATTTTTTCATGCACCAATGGGTTCAATTAATCCTTTATATGCTAACTTTAAGTATATGTCAAATTCATTAAGTTGGGGTTTACCCAATTGTTTCGATGTGTCCCTGGTCATAATGTTTACCTGTGATCCAAAGTCAAGAACGGCTTGTTGGACATGGTATCCTTCAATTTCCAGGTCAACTAAAGGGTCAACATAATTTTTATCTTTTTGATTGAGGATACATATGCTTTTAGATTTCTTGTCTACACCAGATTTATTCTTAAGATTGTACATTAATTCGATTAACTTTGCAACATAATTATCAATATTTATCAAATTAATTAATTCTTGGGAAATATTCTGTCGAGAATCAATAGTTTCTTCGTGTGCAACTAATTCTTGAAATATATTCAATGCATCATTATATAGTTGTTTTTGTATAACAGGGTTAGGATAATATTCCTTATTCTTTATTTTGCTTATTTTTTAGTTATCCATTCCAGTTTTTATGCCCTGTCGAGTAATGATTTGCATGTTCTTAGTTTGAATAAAATCACATTTTTGAATGCTAGACAACACGTTAACATTTATTATTTTTTTTTTCAAGCATGGTGTGGCAATCCTCTAAAGAGTGATCACCTACACCACAACTTGTACAAAATTTAAGATCGGTCGAATCTTTGTATGGACACTCAGCATGTCGATGTCCTTCGTTTAAGCATGTATAACACTGGATAGGTCAACGTGGTTTGTTCTCCTGATTCATGAAGTATCAACATTAACCTGAAAATTCTCCATGTCGATTGTTGTCATACCTTCTCTCATATATTCAGCTGTCATACCTTTGATTTTTTTTATCATTCCAGTCGTTATTATTCCTTGCATTATTATCATTATTGTTGTTGTTTTGTGTGACAATGTTCGTATGGTAAACTTCCTAATAATTCTGTCGGTTTTCAAGTTTAGGTGGATTTTGACTTCACATATTGTACAACAACGAGATTTTTCATTTTTCATATTATATGGACAATATTTTGTTGCATGTAGGTCGTGCTCCTGGCATATGTCGCAAAATCACTTTGACTGAATGAACTGGATATTTGGTCGATTTTCTTCTTGTCGACAATAGTATTTTGTATTCCTGACTGTCGATCATTTAGTACACCATACTTCATGTCCTTTCAGGCTTATCTCCCATATTGTTTTCTGCATAATTTCCGATTGTTCTTCAAGATGCCTATCGATGGGGTTGATAGGGTAATCCTCGTCCATGTCTATCTGTAACGCCTTAGTCAATGCATCTTCATATGTGTTGAAGTTGTCTAGTCGGATATGCATATGGATTTTCTGTAAGATTCCTACAACAAACAATTGGATCAATAATTGTTCATCTATGTTGTATTCCAACTGGCTTAGTAAATATTTGAATCTTTTATCATACTTTTGAACTATTTCAGTCGGTTTCTAATATGTAGTTTTCAACTTCTTTATTGCAAGATGTTTTTCATCTGGTGTTTTGAAGAGTGAAATAAAATGTTTTTTTATTCGGTATTTGGTTGCATTCGACATTTTCTCCATGTACGACGTTAGTGCTCTCTTACGTAGAGCACCAACAAACTGGGTCATTTGTCGATCTTCACTATTAATAACATTTGCCTCCCAAATCGAATCAAACATGAAATTGTGTCATTTGGTATCTTCATCACCCTCTTAGAGGGGAATGTGTGTAGACATGTGCATCATATCTTCCATATCTATATCTCCTTTAGGTGGTGGATGGGGTGGTGGTGGTGGTGTGTTACTTTTTGTAAGTGTTTTTTGTTCACAACTATTTTCGACAAAACTTTCATTTCGATCGGAATATTTTCTGTAACACTCGGTACACTTTCAACTAGAAGTCAATTTATGTTGACTCCTTCTAAATATACCCAAGTAAATTGGTGAGATTGGGGTACCCTCGCTTGTGACTTCGACTGGTCCGGTATGTTATCTGAAGCTGTGATTGGATTGGGGGGTTCTCCTTCATGATCTGAGTAGAGTAGGAGAATACTGTGATTAGATGGATAGGGTTGAAAAGTAACCCAATTTAATTCTTGCAGTCGATGAATTACAATATGATCGACATCATTTCCTTCACCATCTACTCAACTCCATACACCTAATTTTCCAGCTCGTAGTCCTAAATATTCTTGAACAATATCCCGCACTCGGGCACTCTGACTAGAATTTGATGGGAAATGAGGTGTGATAATCTGGGGTATGTATACTTAGAGAACTATACAACGCTCTATCCACAAGTATTCATCCATTGGTGACAATTCTTCATCACCCTCTTCTTGTCAGTCATGACCCGACACTGGAGGATTTCCTTCTTGCTCTGTCACTCTATTCATCATTCTTCCTTGTTGAAGCATAGCAACTTGCTCTCTAATATCTTGCCTTCTCTTTCTCCTCTTATCATGTTCTATTTTTTGTATATCTGGAGTGATTTTGTGAGTAACTGTTCTATTTTTCTCCTTCTTGTCCTGAGTTTTCATCGTTGGCGTTGATGTTTTTCATCATTAACAGACTAGAATTTCTCTACTCTACTTCAAAACATGACCAAATACCCCCCCAATAGCCGACTTGAAAGATTTTTAGAAAGACAGAGTGGAATTTTCTATTTGTTTAAGAAGTACTCCCACTCTCTTTCTTGAACAAATTCCCCCCACTCCTTCTGCTTGTCCTCCCAGTTTGTGTTAATTGGTGGAGTTATCAGTAGTGGATGAGGTTCAACAATGTGACCAACCCCCTTGTCGATCAAGAACTTAAACAAAAGTGTCGGTAACGAACACATGAACAGTTCAGTGAGGTCATTATAGAATATCTATTTGATACTATCAATAGATACTCTTTCGTCAACTACTCTCTCCTCAGAGAACTCGTCAGCGATTCTTTCAAACCACTCCAACAAATTTGTGGGGCATCCCCTTGTTAATTTCTGGAGTAATTGTTGTTCTTTATCTCCTGTCGATTGTTTCATCCAGTATATTTTTCAAAGACTGAGGTATGGAATCAAAAAACCTTTCATGTGTTTTAGAGAAAAAAATCACCTTAGCTTGGGAAATAATCAGTCTGTTTCTTCTGGCGCATTTCTGCAAATAATTCACAATTTCACGTTCCCACCAATTCTTAATCTCCCGCTCTAAGATCATTTGCTCATAGTCATTTCATACAGTATATATACCATCGATAATAGAACCAATGTTGTAATCAATCATATTGCAAGGTTACCAATGGTACACATAAAGAATCATATAACAAAAAAAGAGACAAGAATGGTAGACAAAATTACAGATGATATTACTCAAGAACACATGTGGGTTCATACAACAAACTGAACCAATTATCTATCTGTCTCTACAACCAATATATATGTTTACAAAACAGTCACATAAACTACTTATCGCTTCAACCAACCGAAACGACCTATAAGGTTGACCTAATCTATAATTAGTTGACTAGAGAGTCTAGTCGGCTTAGTCGACTAACTCCTCCAACACACACATCCTTGAAACCACCCTTTTAGGAGGTAAACTTCCTTGGGTTATTGAGTTCAATGCAACTGGATCTTTGATTACACTTAGGATCATATCTTCCATTTGTAAAGTAAGGGGGGGGGAGAATAAGATTTATTTTTGGAGAATTAGGTTTCATTTATGCTATGTCCCCTTTATCATCTTGGATTGTGCCTTCTTTGTAGACTCTCTCGAGAGTGAGTAGTTAGATATGAAAACTCTCAAGCTTCTTTGTAGTAAATATGAATAGCAGAATTGCACTAGGCGTTACAACGATGTGAATGTTTGGATTTTTCACATCACTTATTTCCAACATTTCTATCTTCTAAGTAAACACTTATTTCTAAAATACTATTTGGATATAATGAATGTAGGACTTGGAAATAAAAATTGTGTACCTTGCTTATGTAGGTTGGTCCAAGCTTTTAGTAACCCTTCAACTTCGGATTCCAAACCTTCAACTCCTTCACTTGAATACTTGCAATATTGAAACAATACCTTCCTCAAAATATTATGGCTACAGTAAAATAACTATGAATTGGGACAAATATATAAGCCTGCATTTAACCATACATTCCACCTATAAATTTGAGGTGTTTGCTTTTAAATAATTCTTCAGAATTGCATATGTAATAGCAAGCATGAACAATTTTCTTAACAACAGTTAAAGGTGCAAAGGATGGAAAACAAATCGTAGTAAAGCTCATATTCAAAGTAGCAATAAGGGAAAAAAATATCTTATGTTTCTAACATGTTTGGCAATAAAAACAAAATATGAAAAGATGCAAATTTGCAGCTATAAATAAAAATGTTTTAAAGTAGCTACAATTTAAAAGTATGTCATGATATTGCATCATTGCTCTTACCCGTGTCCTGTAAATACGTATATGTTGCCGATACTTATAATTTATTGGAACAATTTCCCTTGATTTGTGGAGCTTGACAATGTCTACATTTTCTTTACCTTTCAAAATATCTTTCAACATACTACAAATATTTTCCTGTTGCACTAATTTCATGTTAGGACCCCTCAAATAAAGATTTTCTTGTTTATGAAAATAACAAAATGAAGCTAAAAAAATACAGTCTCAGTAGTCTATCTCTATGAAGAAAAACAACATCAATAATGAACATTTTACGTTTGATGAACATTTTTAATTTAATAATGTAAATTAAAATAATATTCAAGTAAAATAATGGGTAATAAAAGTTCACCTGAGGAAACATGGAGAACACCAAAACAAATTATATATGACCATTGATCACATCAAAAAGCCAATTTTTCTTCTGAAATTTCAAAATGTTTCCTAAGGCTATATGCAACAAGTTCCAAGGGATGAGTGAAATAGCAATAGTAAAATTCCAACACTACAATTATATATGCCAGAAGAAATTTTATAAGTCATGGAATACATGCTATGACAATAATGCTTCAAAGAAACAACTGTGAGAAATGGATATTTCCTTACCATTCATTGAGCTCCTATATGTTTCGAGAATAATTTAATATTCTCTAATGAACACGGCCAACCACATGAAGGTGGAAGCTCTTATGGCCTCCCCCCCCACATCATTCTCAATTCCCCATACCCAATGCATGTACTTGAAAAAACATTTACATGCAAATTCATGTAGATTTCATCATAAACAAACATTTACCATTCATTCAATAAAAATTAACATTCATTAAACCATTCATTCATTTATTCAAGACATTCATTCAATAAAAGATAACATTAATTAAACCATTCATTCATTCACTCAACACATTCATTCAATAAAAGGCATAATTCATTCAATAGACAAAAAACCATGCACGACATTATATTATAAAAAATAATTACACAATATTTCTTTAGTCACTTCTTTCTAATTTTTCTTCTTTTTTTAAAATCAACAAGAAGCACATCTTCTGAAATTTATCGTTCGATTGTTGGGGCTTCATCAACTTGTAGTGATGTCTTCCTAGTAGACTGCTCGCCACGTGGATTTTGCAGTAAGGGGTTCGGATTTGTTGCAATAATGTGAAAATGTTGCATTAATATATTTTGTTATTATAATTACAAGTATTTCATTAAAAAAAAACATTACATGGGTGTTTTGTTACTTGTTGTGGCCACATCATGTTCTTCATATTCCTGTCTATGCTCAACCTGTATAGTGTGACCCTCTACATGTTCTGCAGTTGAAATACAGATAAGTACAATTATTTTTCACCATCTACAATGCTATAGATAAACTTGTAGAATGTAAATAAATTCATTACTAGGATTCGAAGGATGACCTTCGATTGGTTGTTGTCCATCATCGACATTAGGGGGATCATTGCTTTCCTTTTCAAAACAGAATAAATATTTTATCCAATTATTTATAACAAATAGATTGCACAAGTAATAAATATTCATTAAACTATATAAATTTTATATACCTGTGCAACAAATGGATCACCAGAAGACCGTGTTTTCCCAGACAAGGTTTTACGACGTTCAACAACAACTTCAAATCCGTGTTGGAAGCCAAGACTCAAGTCTTCCTCACTGGGCACTTCTTTGAATCGGTCGGCCTGCATATTTGCATAATGTCATTAATTTTACATTTTGTTGTGCATTTAAACGAAAATAATTTTCAATTTATTATTTGGATGCATTATCAGGTTTTCGATACTTACAATTCATGCCACCAAATTTGAATAACCACTAGGCCCAAGCTTGTGGTAACTAATTTTTCTATTCTTTCCTTTGTGGCCTTTGATGTGTCTGATAGCCTATGCAAGTGTTGAAATACGTTAGATGTTCCAAATTCGATATAAAAATTAATAATAATAAGGGTTATAATTATATTGTGGAAAGTGTTGCATACCTCCTTGTTCCTAGTGGTAGATTTCCTTCTTTTCTCAAATCCCTCTCCTTTCCATCTTCCACTAGGGATTTCCACTCCCTTGATGGAATCTGTAATGTCCCCAAAAATTTAAAATAATTTTTTTTTAGTAGGCTAGTAAAAACTACCTAAATGGAACATTATTCAACTTGCAGAATATAACGTACACTAGTTGTACCATTGTTTGGTCGTAAGTTGTTCTTACTTCCTATCATCTTATTTTCGGTTATACTTATTGATGTGTTTTAATTAAGATGTCGTAATGCTGATTACTACATTGTTCTTATGGTTATACATTGTCATGTTTGTGTCGTTACTTGATTTCATAGTTTGTTCATTTCTGCATAGTCTTACTTGTTATTTATATGGTTCTAACTTAACTTTGTTTCTGGAACTAAAGTGGGTGGAGTGACGAGACTAGTTCTCCCATGACGGCCCGAGAGGTAAAGTGTTCACTTGTCTAGCAGGCTTACTTAGTTCTTTGAACTAAAGCACCTCTTCCATCTCGTATGTAGATTATACTTAGCGACAAAGACTTGTTAAAGTGTGCTGAAAATGTTCTCCAAGAATTTACTTAAGAACAAACCGGCATAAACTTTGACTCCTCCCAAATGATAGATCAGAAACCCGAGCCTTTCCTTGGCTTGAGTCTTTATAGACAGACTTTTCAGTCAAAGGGACAATTAAATCAAGAAACCTTGGTATCTTGATTTAACCCTTTTTAATTACTTTGGGTAATTTTTAATATTTTAAATTAGGAACTTTCAACTAGTTCCCAATTAGACTTTTGTAGGTATTGGACTATTTATTATCTTTCAATAATAAATAATAATGGATGGAGTTTTTCTTTCTTTTTTTCATCATTAATATTATTATTATATTTATTCTTTATACATCCCATGTATGAAATACATAATAATATAACACTTGTTAACATTTGTCTTTGGGCATCATATAGCATGATCCCTAGACTTAATGACACTTCTTCATTAAGGTCAAATACGTAGATGGTTAGGTTTACTAGGCTAGGTGACTCTAAACATCCTTGCATGTTGGATTTCCCTTGTATAACGTGGTAGTTCTTCAATACTTGATGAGAATACAGAAATCCAAAATTTTATTTAATCACTTATAAATAAGTATGATGAGATCAATATTTTTCTCAAGTCATTTTCACTCAAAATTTATTAAATTATTTTTAGTAACCCCTAGCGCTTTCCAGAGCGCATACTCAACGCTTTAACATGGAGTTACAAACTTAGTGCAATTCCAGAGCTCTTCGCTCAGCACTAATGCTATGATGTACTTGTACGATATACCTAGGGATACAATGGCCAAGGATCCGATGCATCATAGCTTATGCTCAACATCAACATGGAATACTCCAAGGCTTATGCCCAACACTTCCAAATCTTATCTTTTCATGTGTTCCAAAGCTTCTTTTTCAACACAAATGTAAGTACTCATGTGCTCCAGATCTCCTCGCTCAACACAACATTAATTACCAATGTTCTCCAGAGTTCCTCTCTCAACACAAAACATTAACCATCCATGTGCTCCAGAGCTCCTCACTCAACACAAAACATTAATTACCCATGTGCTACAGAGCTCCTCACTCAACACAAGACATCTCATCAATCATGTGCTTCAGGGTCCACGCCCAACACAAAACAAGCATATATATATATCATCAAAAATTGGCTTACTCCTAATATATAAAACAAAACATCATGTTCATATGTAGTGGGGTCTTTGACCCAATATATCAAAATAAAATATCAAATCGACATCATAGTCAATAGGCACATGCTTATAAATGTTAGGTCCAAAATTCAGGATATTACAGAATCATCAAAGGGCGCTCATACCTAGGGTTCCTTTCTAGGTGAACGCTATATTGGTCTCGGACAATCTTCTTATGTTGTCCAACCTTCTTTAGGATCATGGATCGATCGAAGGCCATGTTGCTGAACATGCCAACCAACTGATTAGTCAGCTCATCCTTTATATTTTTCGTTTGTCTATCCCACCTTGTGCGGATGGTGGGGCCGAATATCTAAAAGGACAAATCATTTAGATTTTTATAAAAAAACATCATTTCCTGCAAAATGATCATGCCATCATTAGTTGAAAAAAAAGTTTTTATCGGTTTATTACAATCAAACTATAAACACTAACATGAACAATGTATAATTATCTAGGATCTTCTCTATATTTATTGGAACGAGTTCTTTGTCCACCAAATTTTTTGTCTGTATTGTACCGGTGCTAGTGACACGGGAAGATCGAGGAAATGCTGCTTTAACATTAGCAATACTAGCAACCTCTGCATCCACCCCTTCTTTTGCACAATCTGGTGTGCGTTGGTCACCAGCAGGTGCACTCTCTACTAGCCTCGGGGGTGCTGCAGAACGTGTTTCCGACTGTTCTGTCAATAACAATGTCCCATGAGTCAGTGTACATGGATTCATTTTCTCATGTGATGAATGATCTCCATGAGCATCACTAGGCCCCACACCGCCTTAACCACTAGTGTGTGGTCGCAGAAAATACTGTAAATACAAACCATATTTTATAAGTCCACTATCATATAAAATTAAAAATTATAAAGTTCTAAATAATTTTATATTATGATTCAAGATTCCACAACTTACTTGCGAGGCATGCTATCTCTTTACCAACACTTCAACCTTGGCTTTAATCTCGTCTGTCTGCAGAATAATGAATAGCAGACGAAGGATATCTGCATTAATTTTTTTCAAGGTATTCTCTATCACCTTAACCCGGTCTAGAGAAGAACCAATGTCAGCATCATTCAACAACTCATGTACATTAAAATCTATTGATTATTGTGATGTTGTTTCATACACCGAATCATTGGTCTGCAAAAATATATATATAAAACATTACAGACGCGTTGAAGCAACAGGCTGAGGAAAAAAGTATATTAACAAAATATATCTATCATGATAGATTCCTAAAATTACAACTAGGTTTACTTGATTCCTGGATGATGGTGTGATCTAATCCATAGCTGGGGGCTTTCCCCGATCATTCACATGCAAAAAAGAAGTAGAAAACATTATCATATTGAAACCAATATACACACGAAAAATACATACCAAAAAAAACATTATGCTACATATTACATTGGTACAATTTTGACGTATTTAAGTTGTACAATTACAATCAGGTTTACCTATTTCCCCGAGGCTACTGTCGTCTGATCAACAGATGGGTGGCTTCCTCGATCAACACTCTGCATCAAATATATACAAGATTATATAAACCAAACGAATATACTCATGAAAAAACACAACGACGGAAATTTTTATACATATTAAATTTGTACAATGGAATCGATGTATACCTGTCGCCTCAAGGCAGGTCTGGTATAATATTCTATGAGGGAGGTGCCCTTCACGGAACCCTGCATAAAAAACATAGAAACAATTACCTAACGAAACCAAAATAGTCACTGAAAAAATATAATAAAAAAACATTTTGATGTATTTAAACTATGCAATTACAATCATGTTTAGCTGTTGCCCCAAGGTTACTGTCGTCTGATCAACAACTAGGTGGTTTCCCCAATCAATACCCTGTAAAAAATATATATAGCATTATATAAACCAAAGGAATATTCTCATGAAAAAACACAACAAATTTTGTTTTTTTTCTTTTCAAATTATATTTGTACTATTACAAATATGTATACCTGCTTCCTCGAGGAAGTTGTACTCCTCTAACCAGCTGCTGGGGAGATGCCATTATCCTGCAAAGTAAATATAGAAAATTTAAACAAGATTATAACAATTTACTAACGAAAAATCCTTAAGAGGTTAAATTAATTAATAGAAGGTTGGGTAAATGGTTGGATGTACCACTTCCATAGTAACCGTGTTTCTATCTACTCGATTCACATTGTAATTAATAAACAACTCTTCCCCTGCATCTATTGATTTAATGGCACATATAAATACATGGTTTCCTTCACGCCCCTAAAATATGCACTTGGGTTGCTTAAGTGTAGACCTTGGCGTGTACTGTTTATAAACCCCACAATATTTCCAGTGGCCTTTGGCCTTCTGTCAATGTACAATGTTTCTCCTTTATTTTGATCTTTGTCTTTCAGTTGTAAATAATTTCTTGACAATCCATATAAACACATACTTTGGGTATATTGGACCAGGAACATCCAATCTTTGTAGTTGTAACAGGGTCCAACATATTCCATCAATTATGTACATCCGCTGTAACAGACCTTTATGCCATCCATGCAAAACAACTCCAATCCATGTAATGACGACGGTGCAATTTGATATATCCTCTCGTTGACACAAAAATCTGTGTTTAGTTGAGGAAGATCCCTAGGTACCCATTGTTTCACTAGATGTTTGTACCTCAAGGGAACCTCGATGTCTCTTGTCTCATCATCATAGGAACATGACCCCCCTTCAGCGAGAAATATTCCACGCGTTTATCGATTTTTGTTATGATCTTCTGACATCTAGTTGATATAGCCCTTTTAGACCTACTGGATGTCTCACTTTCCTATAGCCTTCTGAAACTCCCCTCGCTCGAGGAAGACAAGTCTGACCAATACCTATTTGGTTCTACTTACACCATGGGAAAAAATTGGCAAATAAGAGAAAAATACCATCTAGTCAAGAAAACCTACAACCAATACCAATTTTAAGCAAGAAAATTTCAGGAGTCTCTTTAACTAAATCCAAATCAAGTTCACCAATATCACCCTACACAAAATTTCTTAATATAGTTATGGATTACTTGAATGAGATACGAAAAGTAAGGACCTCCAAATTAATGACAAATGGATGATTACTATGTCATGAATTCAGGGCTCCCCTTAAACAATGAAATACCAGAAAAATTTAAAGGTTTCCAAATGTATGATAACATAATAGAACTTAATAGAAACCACCAAACAATGAGCTAGGATTTGAAGTGATTTCAAGTAAAACAAACCTCTTAACAATGAACAAGGGTATGAATGTAGTAGATTTTACACTTCAAATTTTAACAATACAATTGGTGTCTCAAAGAGGATGATTTTGAATATTATGACAGTGCGCAAGAGGGAAAAATGACAATGAATCTAAGATACTGGAATCAATTTTGTATGTGAAGTGAAAAATTAGATATGGTTGTCAAATAAACTCACTATCATAACAAATAGAGATGCAAAACTGAATTTGGGTAAGGCACATATTTATTCATCATTCAAAGCACCATATATACAGACTTGAAAAGTATGAATTTGGGAGATAGAAACAACACTATGGTGTTAACGATATCAATCTTAAACCAAATTATTATTTTCCAAATGCATATCTTAGAATGCTGAATTGCTTAGCATGAAAGGGCGAGTCTAGAGAAATATAAAAGTGAAAGAAGATGGTCAAATTGGTCTCCTTCAAGGATTCAATAGTATGCAATAATATTTCAAACAAGGATCCCTTTTAAAGTTTTAAAATCACCAATACATATGTATAGGTTCTAGCTCAAGTCAATCACCCAAACCATGTTGAATCCATCAATATTCCTGCAAAAAATATTTTTTAAACTTACAATTATTTTCAATATATCTTGCTCATACCGAGTTTTTAAAACTCGGACCCGGGAGTTGAACCGGTCGAGGGTCAACTCGGATTGTAACCGGAACCAGTCGAGGGTCATCTCGGGCTGTAACTAGAACCGATAATGAATCGGAGCGGTTTGAATTCAATGAATCGGGCTATTAAGAGATGGAGGTAGGAATCAAGATAGATGATACATCTATCACCAATAAATTCTAAATGAATGCATGCCAACATATTGTTACATTTTTTTCTCACGGAGTTTGGATACTCAAATTATTCATTAAACTGGCTCTATTGAATTATGATTGTTAAGGATACACCCGATTTTATGATCTCTCTCCTTTTAAATTGACATCGATATACACCCTTATTTTTAGACTTGGGGATGCTATGAAATATCATACAAAAAGATAGCAGAAATGGACAATATTTCAATCCTTAACAACCAAAACTTTTAGGAAATCTAAAAATAGAATATACCAAAGTGTTCTCATAATTTTGATCCCTCTGGGGTAATCTTATCATGCATAAACCGGATTTAAAAAAATTGTTTTACAACTGTAAATGTAGTAGTAAAACAACCCTTATCTTCTTCACTTACAATTTTAAATTACTTAACATAATTTCCTTTAACTTATGTAAACTTAGCAAGGCATATATAGATGGAAATTATAAACCATTAAGAATATAGATGGATAAAAATCAAATATGCAATTTACAAAAGTATTGAATAGCTGAAAACTTCATTAATATGCATAAGATGAAATCCACCAAGGAGGTCAAATATGCATGAATCACACAAACAAGTCCTCCAAGGCAAGATATTTCCTCCTCTTCGTCATCATCACCAAATATACCGTGCAGTTTCATCTCAAATATCTAATATCAACTCAAATGTTATATAATTATCAAGTCCACCATTGCCTAAAACATGCCATTAACCCTATGAACCATGAAAACCATTGAGGATCTTCCAAAAAATGAATTTTCTTAGCCCCCATCATTTTCCTATTAGCAACTCATGGTGCCCCATTTGTTTTCTTAAAGAAACACACGGGGGCATCTCCAAAATTGCAAAAAACAAATAATAAGAGAGTTAAATATGTTTTCTTGAGCATGTTTTTCATGGTTTGTACACGTGGACATGGTTATGGTTTGTATCAACTACTTACACCAATTCCTACAAGTATAAAAGAAGACATTGAGTTGGGGAAGGGGAACCAATTTGATATTGCACCCTCATGTTGGAGGGATGAAGTAGTGAATGCTTGTGGCTTTTACATTCCCATTCCATAAAAACCCCTTTTCTTTGATTGTCTATATTTTCAAGCTTGAGTAAAAATCTCAATTTCCTGCAAATTTCCCTTCGCTTCGAGATTTAGAAGCAACCACATATTGGTGGTTTGTTAATGGTCAAGGTAGGATGAATATGAAACCTGGCGAAGGAGGTGCTACAACAGTAATTTAGGTATATAACTACTTTTTTTGTCCCTTCGTATAATAAAATGAAGATCTCTCTTCTTCCCCACCCCCACACCTAAATTCTTGTGTTAAATTTCTTATGCATTGATATAGTAGATTTAGTGGACAAACTATTTTTCTTGAAGAGTTATTTATTTTAGTTAGTTATTAATTTTGAATTTCTGTTGGTTATTTCTATTAAAAGTTAAATGGTTTTGACAAGGGTTTGTTGTTGATATATGTGTATTTTTTTTGGTTTTGGCTTGCAGGAAGGATTAAATCTTGGATCATTGGATCTCAACAAGAAGTTAGATGACTAACCAAAGGTATTCCTTAACAATCTCATTTGATTTATTCTTTATTAACTAGCTAAATTGGAAATTAACATTCTTCTATTTTTCTCTGTTGGTGGTTCAACCTAACCATTACAAACAATTTTCCTCAAAACAAGATGAAACCCTAACCCTAGACTTCAAGATTCTTCAAGAAGATAAAAAAACCCTATTGATTCCAAGAGAAAGAGAGACCAACTACAAGTAAATATAGAAGAGGGAGAAGATGACTAGTGTTCTCCTCCACTTAGTTGCATGTCTAATCACAAGATGAAAAAGTATGATGAGTACAATAAGGAATGTGAAGGACTCTCTCATTCACCTATTTATTTGAAATATAAGGGAGGATAAAATTACAATATATCTCAATGCACTTACAAACAACCTACAATAAACACATGTAGACTCACACAAGTGAAGTAGTCCACTCCATGGGTACAGGTGTTAATATTCAAGGTGTTGTCATACACAATAAGCAATATAAGATTATGTGGGTACACAAGGTGTGTCCACATCACTTTGTCACAAGATTGAATCGACTCCATCACTCCTCCTAATACATTTACTCCTTTAGGTCCACTCTCCTTGTATGAACACTATCACATCCCAAAAATCCTTGAGTCAAATCAAAGCCTCTATAAGAGAATCCAAGCTAGACCACGTTGTCAAGTTATATTCAAAGTGAAAATCCATAGAAAACCATCTCCCATTTTCAAATATATCTCAATACATACAAAGGTTAAACCATCATGTACCCCAAATCCCATGAATCACCCCCAAATAGGGTGTAAATACTCTTGGAGAAACCCAAACTATGACAATCCCTCTTTATGAGGAAAGTGTTTACATAGACACCTATCGACTCTCTATGCAAATACAACAAACATGTTACCTAAAAATATATACCAGTTGTTGTACCAAAATCAACCATTGTCACCTACAAATAAATTCACTGCTGCCCATGAGGAGAGAAAGGGCTTCTCGAGATAGATTCGACACTGCTGCCCGGAATTAATTAATTGTCACCTAAGAGTCTATGAGTGATTTAGGGCTGCCCGATTTTTCTGTGCGATGCCCATGAGAAGAACAAAGCTGCCAAAACTTTCTGTTGACTGTGCGCAACCTTCCAGTAACTGCCCGTGACCTTATTTGCTGCCTGTCATCTATTTTGAAATTTTTGAAAAAAATGTATTTTATGATTGGAAAGTATGTCTCAATATCATGAACCAACAGTAGAGCAATGAAGAAAAACTAATCAAATATTTCTCATTTCCTAATGAAAATAGAAGAAGAATATCCTTAAATGGGCCATCTATCATTGTAACATAATAAATTATTGGCAAGTTTTCCCCAAAAATTGTCTTCTTTTCTTCTGGGTAATTGAGGAATTTCTTGTATTATTTTTTATTATATTGGCTTTAAATACATCTCGACCTCTCTATAAAAATTGAGATATATGTTGTCATCAACATGGAAATGGAAAATTATGGACCTATGGTATAACTTTGAAAAACTATTCATGCTTTTCTAAAATTATATTAGCTGAAACATAAAAGAAAAGAGAGATCCAAACCTTTCTTTCATCCTAAATGTGACTACATGTAGCATGTTTTCAAAGCTTAAATGGATCCTATAGTAGGCTACATATGTATGAAGACATTATAAACAAAATATAAGGTCTTAGTCTTTATTTCTTCAAGTCATCAAGGGAAATAACGAAAAGGAGGATGTTTAAGACACATACAAAATCTAATATTCAAATCTGAACAATGATCTTACTAGGAATAACCTACAGCTGACAAACGCATAGGTTTACCTCATAGTTCACTAGAATTTGTGAAGCATATCAATGAACTAAAAGATGTCATGCGCAACAATAATATGGAGATAGTGCTCAAGAAACCCTGATATAAATTTTCCTCAAATAGTAAAATTTAGTTTCACTAAGTCTTGGATAAGACCAATCTACTAGCTTTACACACACATGCATCTACTCTCTCGATTAGTTCTCCTTCTTGTTATGAAAGGTTAACAAAAAACCCCCATATTGAATTCTCTCATGCAACCATATTTGAGCTTCATGCCAAAAATTCACCAATCTTGGTTAATTCACGCACATGACACATTGTAGAAATTGGAACTTATAGTTTCTACGCGACTTCTAAATTTCTTGCTGAAAACTATTAATTGGAATTTCGATGAAAAATATATCAAGTACTTCCTAATCCAACTCCACCACACTAAAAAATATTTTAAGTCTTAGAAATAATTTTACAGCTAGAACTTAAGCATGTTCTTCCCAACAACCTTCAACATGTTTTAATGACTGGAACTTCACAAAGAAGTTCTACCCACTCAACCTTTCACACTCACCTACAACCCTAAATAATTCGCTATTGGTTTTATCTCTCATTCACAAATATTAAAATCCCTTTATTCATTAACACACATATTTACAAAACTACTTTGCATTCTTTATCAAGTCATATAGAGAGTTCAAATAAAATTGCCATTCGATTTCTCCAGGATTTTCTTCCAAGTCTTGAAGACTTTTGCAAAAATCGGAACCTCTAAGGGTTCTAACCAACTTTAGATCTCCTCAACTGAAACTCCAATATAATTTCTTCCTATCTCTACTCTAAATGAGCTCTATAAATCTTATTTATTCCCTCTAGAATCCTGATACAACTCATTCAACATTGGGGGAAATACTACCGTAGATTTTAAAGCAAAGTGCCTCACAAAATTGTACTGGACCATGAACGATGGAGCCTATACTGTATATGCATGCCATGACTCTGTCACATTGATTGTATGACATTGTCAACCAATACTCCTAAAGTGATTTGATATTGTGGCGCTTTTTTCTGGATTCCATTGTTAAGCTTACAAATATGGGATATATTATGTGTATGTACATATAAAAGAAACAAGGAAGCCGTTGATGCATGAATATACTATAGGTGTTCATTGTTAATAGCTTCATTGAATGAACATGCTATGACTTCATTGGGATGAATTATGTCATTGGAATTCTGAGAAGCTCCAACTTTTCCTTGGTTCTAGTTCACCATTGCAAACAATAACTAGAATAGGCCATGCACAATCAACAGAAAGTAAAACAACACAAATTTGGGAATTATCCATTGATTCAACAAAAACAAGGGCAATATGGGACATGTATACATTTGAAACAAAACATTAATCAACTTTGGGTAGCCAAAATCCATAGTTGATCGAGGACTCAACTCTCACACTGAAGAATATTTTACAAAATTGCCATAGGGTTCGTTGGCTAATTGTATAGGTAAATGAAAACACAAACAAACAATGATAAATCAAGCTCACCTGGTGAATGAAAAAAAATCATCTTGTTCTTAATCTTCATATTCACTCTGACATAGTATTGTCCCTCTCCTGCTTGCTAGGATAATCAAAAATTAATTTAAATTCACATATCGAATATCACTTACAACATGAATGAATCGCTTGAAAATAGGAGTTCAGTGAAATAAAATCATAATACACAAGAAAATATGAAAAAAAACACATGCTAACATATCCCACAACTTCCCCCATGCCGGGTGTCAACTCCAGAGACAAGCCAATGCAAAGAAGAACATGTGGCTGGCCACGTGGTTAAATGTCTCGTGGTATTATTGAACAAGGCAGTTAATAAATGAGCAAAAACAAGAGGCACGTCATATTATTGTTAATTTCCAGCATGCAGGGGGGGAGGATCGTAGAGGATCCATTCAATAACACAATGTAGATTGAGCTAAAGGACCTATGGTAGATTTGGAAACCAACAAATTAAATGATGAAGCTTGAGTTAATGGAATGGGATTACAATTTAATAGAGAGGCTGCTTGGTAAAAGGCACTTGAATATGTGGTGGGTATACATGGGGAGATCAGTGGTGTGGAAGCTGGTTGACACAAGAAGAAGGCATCATCTCTCCAGCTAGCACAATCCATCAACATCCTATATTGGGCCTGGCTTAATGATGCCAAAGAAAGGATTGTGAAGGCTCACATGTGACTGATTCCATGAAGATTGCAGTCAAAGCAACAAAGAATCACGAAGAAACAATTCCAGAGGTGGTGCATAACAAAATTAAAATGGATGAAGATGAATCCAATGTAGAACATGGGTTCATTAGCAATTGATAAGACCAAGAGGTTTCTCATACATAGGAATAAAAATCGTCACATTGGTGGAAGCCTATATATCATATATGTTGGAGTTGTAAGTCTTGAGCCACATTGGAAGGCTCCACTATATCTGCTATAGTTCAATGTAGCTAAAAAAAAGAGTACTCCATGAAGAAATTAAGGTCCATATGGAATTTATTCATGCAAGGGACATAAATAATAATTTTGCAATGTTATCATATAATTTGGGGAGCTTCCAAAAACCTATCACCAGTAGGAGGGACATAAATAAAAATGTTGCAATGTTATTCATGTCAGGAACTTCAAAAACCTATCACCAGCAGGCGAGTACCGTTTGTAAAAATGGATACATCGTTATTAAGGGAAATCCCTGCAAGTTGGGATGAGCACATACCGAAGACCTAATACCCTAATACCCTAGCATTAAAGACACCTAATACCCTAATAAACTAAAAATTAAAGACCCATGATTGTTTTGGTGTCTGATTCAGTGAAAATAATTATTTATAGGCATAATTGAAAGGTGGGACAACCACATACCGAAGACATTGTCGGTCCTAATCCAACTACTTCTCTTGAGAGTCCAATCGAGCCCCCCTGCTCTTACTTGTTCTTGTGCTTGTGCAATTGAATTCCCTGTGGCGTCGTTTAACACTGGTTAAGTCTGAATTGAATTCCACATTCCCACCAACAACGGTGCAACAATACAAACCAAAACCATAGAGCGCTCCACAGAATGGAAGAAAAACCCTATAGATCAATGTTGGAAAATAAATTCATCGTTGCACTGCCCATCACACAACAACAATAACACCACATTACAAACTAGCATTAGAGGAATTTTGGGATCTAAAATGGGCCATATAAAAAAATGTGCCATGGATGAGTTGGATTTTTAAACCAATAGAATTTCAATTTCTTTGGTCAACCATTATGGTTGAGTTGGATATATGATGCTTATGTGTCATATTTTTATTTGACAATAGCTAATTGCATATCAACCTCACCTTGGTTAAGTTCTTAAAAACATCATCTCAAAATAAGATAAATAGACTTTAACTAATAAATATAGAATATTTTATTTGATCACTACTTCCAACTCCTTTAAACATAACTTTAGAAACCTTGGTTAAGTTCTTAAAAACATCATCTCAAAATAAGATAAATAGACTTTAGCTAATAAATATAGAATATTTTATTTGATCACTACTTCCAACTCCTTTAAACATAACTTTAAAATTAATTAAAATTATAGTGGAAGCATTTTGATATACTACAAACATTTATTAATTAATTTTTTTAATAAACCAATATCAATTCAGTTCTAGGAGCTGGGTTTTCCTCGGCAATTGTGACACCTACTCACTGACATAGAAGTCCCCGTGATATGGAAATGAAACTAGTCAATCACCCATGACATCTGATCTTCCAATTTTGCTTGACAAAGGTTATAAACTGTTCATGATCCGCCGGAGGTTACAAACGTAAGAAGCATCTACAGACTTAAGAAGCATCTATTATGCATACATACCCCCACTAGAAAAATGATATGTGTTATCATAACACATATCAAAATTGCAGCTATTTTTGTAACAATGTTAAAGGATTGATTTGAGTAATTAATTTAGAAGCTTTGGCTAAACCATGAAAACAAGCCAAGGTCCATAAAAATAAAAAAGCAACCGTAGGAAAACAAATCCAAAATGGAAATGCAGGCATCAAATCCAGATCCGTTTTAGATGGCAAGTAACTAAATAAAAATAACCAAAACGCTAACCTTCAGATTTATTACAAACTTGCATGCATAATCTATACATTCATATCACAATGCATTGCAGGTAAAATATTTATATTCAGATCCTGAAATACACTCTTAATAGAAATCACAAGCATCTTATGAAATATGATTTGTACTGACATATATTTATCAAACCAAAACATAGACGGTCTATCCTTTACTAACTGGATCTACTTATAGTCCTGGGTTTGAAAGCATCATACTTATAGTCCTGGAATAACTAAGTGACTGGAACAATTAACTCGTAGGCATCCAATGCGATCTGGTTATCCATGCAAACGAAGATATCTTCCATTGCATCAGAGAAACACATATGTCAGCAATCGGATTTAGACTCGTCCGATCTCTTCTGGATGAAGGATAATGAGGCTCACGCCCTTTTCTTCCACTTCTTTCTGTAACCTCACAGGGACGCGTTTGTCTTCTAAGGCGATGGATATCCCCTCTTTCTCTTCATGGCTCCGTGCAGGTCTATAGAGATCCTCTTCGCATAGACCATGAATTTTGTCAGTAGATTGGTCCAGCATTTCTGGTTTCTTGGCAACAAATTCAACCTTCAATGATGTGAATTAAAATTCAGTTTGCATCAACATCATTTTCTTTCTTGGTGACTGCCAGTGGCTCCATTATGCGTTTACACATTCCACTAAAATCATGTCGGATCCACGGTCTTAGGATCTCAGATCTGTCCTTTTACAAGCAGATCAAGTCACAAAAGAGGATCTCAGAAATAGCTACACGTAGGCCACTAGTGTGTCTCTCCGTTGCATTTCACCACCATCTGTAGCCTTCACCCAACCACTGCGAACCATCTCCCCCTTCTTCCATCCCAGCAAGCTCTTAGAAGGGAAATTTTCTTCATTAGAAGACGCCAAGTGGCAGTGATTACACTCCACGTTTTATTTTCACAAATAAAAAGCCATCCCGGATTCTTCCTTCAACGATCCTCTCAAATAGAAGTGAGGTTTAGCAAGGACATGATGATTTACTCTAAACTAATATATATATATAATAGCGTTGTTTACAAGGTTATAAATCTTCTTTTTAATATATATATATATATATATATATATATTATTTATTTTTCTTTGTATATCTATATATTTAGAAAAACAACGTTTATGTTTTTCTTTTGGGAATACTTATGTTAATATCCAGTTATTATGCTAAGAAACAAGTAGTGATAACTAATTTTCATTGGCACACTCACTTATATGCTAATGATTTGTAATTAGGTTTTTTTAGAACTTTTGGGCATAAAAGTGACACAAAGTTATCATCAACAAGATTTCTAAGGCCTTACTTGCGTTTACAATTTTTTAAGGTATATATATATATAGCCATCAACTTGTCCCCCTCTCTCTAGTGGATTGATCCCCAATGTTGTTTTAGTCGCACACGCTTTTAGTCTCTTAGCATTATTGAATTTCATTTATAATTTTGATGAGCTAGTTTTCATACTTACAATTTCTTTTACCTATGCTTCATGTTTTTCGGTTGTGTTTTGAGGAGATGTTACAAAGACAATGCACTCTTAGAAAAAGTAAGGAAATCATCGCTTTATTGGACTTTACAGTGATCACATTCTATACCTTGTGGAAATTAAGCCCAACATTACATCAATTGAACTCACAAAATTGCTTAACTTGTTATACAAGTTGACCGAAACTTTATACTCAAAATGAGAACTCTACCAATAAAAACTCCTATTTTTGTGAAAAAACAAACACCAACAAACACCTCCAAATCAAAAGGTGGTGCTATCGATAGCACCACTTTTTATTTTGGGCTAAAAATGTGGACATGGCCGAAAACAATCCTTATTTTTATTTGCAATAACCTTAAAATCATGCCCCAAATTGAAAATTGATGCTACAGATAGCACACTATTTAAAAAAAAAGACATAATTATATCATTTGATCATAATTTAAAATTATATTTATTAAACCTCTTATTAACACTATATAAAAATTACACTATATTAAACAAAAATTATTCAAGGAATTATTAGACCACTCTATCCATATAAAATAAAGGAATTTCTGACCAATGAGCATATAGTTGAACTAAAACTCCTAAAATTAAAATAAAAAATGCAAAAATTAAGAAAAAAGACATTAAACAAATTAAAAATAATCAAATAACCAAAAACATTTAAAAAACATCAAAATACAACTAAATTGAAAATATAAATTATTCTTCAAATAATTAGAAAATTTACACTCACTTTGATGATGATGATGATGCTGATTAACGTCCACTGAGACCAACTTTGGTCTATTGGACCTTAAGAAGCAAAATACTTGGTTTACTTTAAAATCTTGTTTGTGTGCTCAAAAAACTTGCCAAGAAGCTTTCCAAGCTCATTATAGTTTTGGCAACTTGGGAGGTTATAAATGTTTGGATTGTAGCAAATACTATGGAACTCAAATTTATTGTGGGTGTAAGTAAGACACTCTAAGAGAAAGTTATTTTCTTCCTCAACGCTCATGGAGTCACATAGATGGCAAACTCTTTCCACCCATGGAGTTTTAGGAATAGACCAACGCCCTGTTTTGCTTCGGAGTTCACGAGACTTCGTTCTAATTTTGGCTATATTAATTTTCTTCCGTGAGCTGGTTACATATTTCTGATCCTCCAAGTTATGATTAATAACCTCCTTATAGTATCTTAATTTTCTCTTAACCGCTAAATTTTCCTCACACCGGAGTTTCTTTTTAAACTTGAAAGTAATAATATTTTTAACATTGTCAATGTTCTGCAAAATGACGTTTTCATTAACAAAATAATAGTTTAAAAAAAATAACACAACAAACACAAAACAATATTAAATGAAATAAATGATGAAAATTAACAAAATATTTACAAGAAATATATAAAATATAAAACAATATAATTATAAAATATAAAACTTAAACTATAAAATAACATAAAATATGAAACAATATTAAATAAACAGAATATTATGGTAGTATAACAAAATATTTTAAAAAACAAAGAAAAAAAAACAAATTTTAAATATAAGCAACATGTATAAGGGGTGAGGAAGTTCTTAAGGGGCGATTCTCGGAATCATGACCACCCCTTTATACTATTTAATTATTTTTTATTATTTTGTTAATTCATTTACTATTTAATTATTTTTTATTATTTTGTTAATATGTATTTTTTTAAATTTATATATATTTACATGGTTTTGTTTAAAAGTTATATTTTTTTATAAGTTTTTAAACTTATGTTATTATTATTATTATATATTTGTTTTATTCTTTTTATGAGGTTTAAATGTTTTCACATGGTTTTTTTAACTTACTAACGGGCGTGGCTCATTGGCGTTCGATTGATATGAAGGCACTTGTTGTAAATGGAGGTTACGAGATCAAATCCTATCAGGGTTTATCTGTGTCCCATGTCTTGTGGGTGGGTGGGTACCCAGGGGTATAGTGGTAGCGAGAATTGATGTAATATCTTGATTTTTTGGACCTAACACTTATGGGCATGAGCCCCATTGAGTATGATGTTACCTTGATGTTTTATTTTGATATACTGGGTCGAAGACCACATTGCATATGAGCATGATGATTTGTTTGATATACTGGGCATAAGCCAATTTCATATGATATATATATATATATATATATATATATATATATATATATATNGAGGAGCTCTGGAGCACATGGGTAAATTGATGTTTTGTGTTGAGTAAGAATCTCTGGAGCACATGAGTACTTATATTCGTGTTGAGCAAGAAGCTCTGGAGCACACGAGTCTTAAGACATTTTTGTTGAGCATGAAGCTTTGGAACACATGAAAAGATAATTTGGAAGTGTTGGGCATAAGCCTTGGAGCCTTTCATGTTGATGTTGAGCATAAGCTATGGAACATTAGATCCTTGGCCATTGTATCCCTAGCTGTATCCTACAAGTACATCCTAGCATTAGTGTTGAGCGAAGAGCTCTGGAATTGCACTAAGTTTGTAACTCCCTATTTTTAGCGTTGAGTATGGGCTCTGGTAAGTTCTAGGAGTTACTGAAAAGAATTAATGATTCCCGAGTAAAAACGACTCGAGAAAAATATTGATCTCATTTGACTTATTTATAAGTGATTAAGTGAAATTTCAATTTTTTGTATTCTCATCAAGTACTAAAGAACTACCATGTTATACGAGGAAATCCAACATGCAAGGATGTTTAGAGTTGCCTATCCTAGTAGACCTTGTTACAGCTGATTTTACAACACATGATGAATCACACTTTTATGGCCTTCCCTGTCCCTCTACAGACTCCTTAGACCCCATGGACCATTTTTATACCTTTGATGTTTCTAATATCATCCCTAAAAACATGAAAAAATTGCCATACATGACTTTTAATCCCTTTCTCGCGTATATACACGGATTTGACCCTTAAACCCGCGTACATCGGGATGTGTGCAAAAGACCAAATTCTTTTGGAGTTTTCCTTGATATGGATCCGAATCTCCTGGCCTTCCATATGCCTTAAGATTGCTTGGATTCGACCTTTCATTACCCCATTGAAGAGCTATATAAGGAACCCTTTGGATACATTGAAGGCAAGAGGAATTGAAGAGCAAGAAAACTATAGCCCATTGTTGCCGGAACTTATACTTGAGTCTGCATCCCTTTGTCCCTTGGAGCACTTTTGTGTTCTTCCCAAACTTGCATTTTTCTTATGAGCTTGCTATCGAGAGATGGAGGCCCAAGTGGGGGACTCAGTTTCTCCGATTCACAGACGTGCCAACAGAGGTTGTCTCTATTGTAATCTCTGTTTTATATTAATAGAAATATCTTTTCCTGTCCAATAATGTGTATTTGAATGAATATTTGATCCATGGATGATTTCAAATGCTTATATGTTATTGATTATATATGCTAGAGTAGGTCTAACACAATTATATATAGCATGCTTGTCTTATTTATTGAATGCCGAGGAAGCAATTTATCAATTCAAGCTGGAGTTGGAAAGCTCAACGAGGATCTACATCAACCATCCATAATAAGGTATGAATTGAGATCCTTTAGTGTTAGATATTTGGTTTCTCTTTCATATAGGAAATGATTGATTTCTGGAGTCAACCTGTCTGTTCTGGTATCCCAAGCCATAGGAATTTCTCTCCGTAACAGAATTGGTGACTCCGCTGGGGACGTTCCTTGTTTGTCTTTGGGATTTGGGGGCACAATGTGCTTGATATTCTTGACTTTCTCTTTGTTTCTCCTTGTTTCTGTGTTGCATTTTACAGTATGTTCATCCATTGACACTCCCCTTTATTGATTTGACCCTTGGCCTGCTTTTTACCACTGTCTTCTCTGTATACACAGGTTTTTGGCCAAAAGTCACGTACATACGTGGATTTTTTGCCAAAAGTCACGTATACACGCAGGTTTTTGGCCAAAATCCATGTATACATGCAACTTTTTGGCCAAAAGTCGTGTATATACGTAGTTGTTCTTTAAACAGTGGCGTACATCCTCCCTTTTGGTGAGTTTGATGTTGTGGGAAGTTCTTGGGTGGGTTGTGAGTGTGGTTGGGTCTTCTTTGGGCCTGATGTTGTCTGTTGGATGCTTCTTTTATGACCAGAGACCACCTTTTTATTGATGTTTCTTTGAAAGTAGTTTTAGTCATTTATCTTTTTTGTTTTGCCATTAGTGCATTACTCTTTTTTGTCTCGGTGTCTTGTTGGGCTTGTGTTTTATACTTGCTGCGGAGACTGAGAGTTTTAGATGACTTTTATTGCATTTTTCATTCTTTTATATTGAAAAATACAAAGTAGTTGCACTCTTAGTTGCATCTTAGATATGGATTTGAGGAGGTAATTGCATTGGATTTCTTGGATGAGAGTTGTATTTAGGATTTCATATAGGAAGGATTGCATTGACATCGAGGGAATGATTTTTTATGCATCTCATGTAGTGGCATACCTTGTTTTTCATTTGACAAAGATTGCACTTAGAATTGTTTGTTATGGTGTGCATATTTACTTCACTGCTGAGTCATAACTTCATTAGTTGCATGATCATTTCTGTTACAGAGATAAATTCCTATGGCTTGGGGTACCACAACAGATAGCTTAACTCCAGAAATCTATCCTTTCCTATATGCAAGGGAAATCAAACAACTAACACTAAAGGATCTCGATTCGTACCTTATTCCGAACGGTTGATGTAGATCCCCGTTGAGCTTTAATTCTGTTATGGAGAGAAATTCCTATGGCTTGGGGTACCACAACAGACAGCTTAAATCCATAAATCTATCCTTTCCTATATGCAAGAGACATCAAACAACTAACACTAAAGGATCTCGATTCGTACCTTATTCCAGACGGTTGATGTAGATCCCCGTTGAGCTTTACAACTCCAGCTTGAATTGATAAATTGCTTCCTCAACATTCAATAAACAAGACAAGCATGCTATATATAATTGTGTTAGCTCTACTCTAGCATATATAATAAATAACATATATAAGCATTTGAAATCATTGAAATCATCCATGGATAAAATATTCATTCAAACACACATTATTGGACAGGAAAAGATAATTCTATTAATATAAAATCAGAGATTACAATGAATACAACCTCTGTTGGCACGTCTGCGAATCGGAGAAAGCGAGTTCCCCACTTGGGCCTCCACCACTTCAATCCTCCATCTCTCGATAGCAAGCTCACAAGAAAAATGCAAGCTTGGGAAGAACACAAAAGTGCTCCAAGGGACAAAGGGGATGCAGACTCAAGCACAAGTTTCAGCAACAATGGACTATAGTTTTCTTGCTCTCAATTCCTCATATGCCTTCAATGTATCCAAAGGGTTCCTTATATAGTTCTTCAATGGGGTAATGAAAGGTTGAATCCGAGCAATCTCAAGGCATATGGAAGGCCAGGAGATAAGTGAGTCGGATCCACATCAAGGAAAAATCCAAAAGAATTTGGCCTTTTGCACACATCTTGATGTACGCGGTTTTAGAGGTCAAACCCGTGTATATACGCAATAAAGAGTTTAAAAGTTGCGTATGGAAAATTAAGCATGTTTTTAGGGATGATCTAGGAAACATCAAAGGAACAAAAATAGTCCATGGGGTCTAAGGAGTCTGCATAGGGACAGGGAAGGCCATAAAAGTGTGATTCACCATGTGTCGTAAAATTAGCTATAACAGATGCCCCCTAATGTGTGAGGTCAGAGGGGTCATACGATGGCCGAAATAAATTATAAGTCCATCCCAGAAATGAAGTGATGAAGAACCCAGTGGAAGAACCAACCATCCAATCAACACTATACAATGATACAACTCTGCATATAATTGCAAATACATATAGCAGTCCCGGATACATAAGAGTACAATGGCCATGAATAGGCATGATACAACATAACATGTGTGGTCATCACCACGTACAATATGGCATAGAACAAAATCTCCATAATGAAGATATACAAAGGATCATGATCTCCATGAATACTGAAGATATACAATAGATCAAGATCTCCATAATGGCTGGAAATGTCTGACATATACTGGAATCAAGTCACGAGCGCTGAAATCTCATGAACAGTGGCACGATCAAGGAGGTAGCATATATGAGATGCCACCAATCTGGAAGGTCTTCTACACAAACCGCTACAAGTACATGTCCTACTATGTGAATAGAGGTGTCAAGGTCGAACATAGTAGTCCATCGTCTGATTACCAGTCATTGATGTATACCGTTAACAAACGCGAGATCACCTACCAATAATGAAAATGGGAATCAAGGTACTAGAGTGCAAACTACAAGTGTGAATAAATGTGTTGAGGTCGAACACTTGAGAGAATCCATCGATCAGGGGACATTGATGTATTCCCAAAGAACTGTCGATGGCGAGAGAACCTGCCACTGATGACTGCAAGTCTCAAGGCACTTGAAAATGACTCTAGATTCCTACCCTAGAATAAATGATCTGAAGTCGATGGGATGAAATCCACTGGAAGGAGGGAATTAAGGCATCCCCCATCATCCAACATGAGGTACTCAACAAAGCTGTATAATGTGGAAGGACTCGATCATAAGGTGCACGAACCAGTAACTGTACCGGGAATGGTTGACATGCAAAGTCAAGATAACTGAGGAATGGCCGACTCAGGTTTCAACTTCCTTCGAACAAGAGAATAATGGCGAATGGTGACTGAATGTAGGTGGCATAGACTCGATATGCAAAAATGGGACATCTCTACGACACAGGAGGCTCCATAGGGATTGGAAGCTTAACTAGTCGGTGGATATAAACTCAGATAAACGAGTACAGCTCCTAAAGTCAAACTATTAACCTAGCCAATGGATGTAATATGCAGTGCTCTGTTTGAAGGCGATTCGACTCGACTGCTGCCAAAGATAACATCTTTCTTTGTCCGGCTTTTTGGTTTTTTAATTTTTTTTTGGACTTTTTCAAATATTTGAAAATCTTGAAAAAGAATAAAATTGATTTAAAGTTACATACTAGGAGGAGACGAGTGTCAAATGGGAAAACAAATTAGTTCCAAGTAGTGGAACATACTTATGCTCAATGCAAGGATACATGTGTAGGATAGCGACACTCGGGGGAAAGTCCCCTCCCGGTAAAATAGGGAATCAAGCTACAAAGGAAAAATGGCTCTGTGTGGCTAGACATGAGACAAGCTCAGGCGATATAGCTGATACTCAAAGTCAGGGAAGCCGACATAAGGCTCAATAAGGTAGGCAAAGCTCATGATAATGCTATTACAACTTGACATAAGGGATTCAGGGGGAAATAGGCCAGCAAAAGATCAAGAGGAGTATGAGGCTCTTGCAAAATGTCATGGAAATACTATACAACGGACTCCCACACCCTAAAGGAAAAAACTGTCGACATGGGCACCAAATGCAATTAAGGAGCTAACTAGGGTACCCATGTAAGGTCAAGCTCTACCATTCTAATCATGCCACTTTTAAAACAACAAGAAGGTTCTGTGACAAGATAGAATGGGTTCGTACCTGCGGTTATAATGAAACGGTCATAAGGTCATGCAAAATGCAAACGGTGGTGAAACCTAACCTATATGCCAGTTTAGACATGATACCCAAAATCAGCATGAATGGGTCAACACATCGGTCGAAACGATGCTCAAAACGGTCTCCTACATCATATATTAGTAAAAAATGGTCCAAACTATAGAAAATGGGGTAAAAATTTTCAAAAATTTGAAAAATTTCTATAAATAGTAAAAAATTCAAAACATTATATAACATTTGAAATTTTTACCCAATTGAGCTCAAAACTTCAACAACAAATTCTGGGAGATCCAATCAGTGGAATCCACTACTGTTTTTTCCAGGTAATTACCCATGCCCTGCTCTTTCATTTTCATGCAAATTTTACAATTTTCCATGGTCAAATCAGGATTCTAGGCCATTCTAAAGTATGCGCCGCGACCCACGCAAAAATTAAGGATTTTTCCACATATAGGGCTGGATATACGTGGAAAAATCCCTCAAAGTTGCGTACATACGCAGCTGTTTAGCAAACAGTTGCGTATGACGCCACGTTCAAGGTTTTTTAAGTGTTCTAATGAATCAAACTTGAATTCAATGTGCAGGATGGTTCTAGAATATAGAGAACGTGAGCACAGGGATGTATAAGAAGTAGTACGTGGTGATATAATGGCACAACATGCTCTTCGTGCATGCAGGCTCTACAAGTTTTGGTGTCTTGGTGGTTTAAGAGCCAAACCAAGACTACTGTAGATGCTAGTAGACTACTAGGATCCTGACTCAGAGTCTTTCCAGATTGATGGGATGTCCCTCACCATAGAAGTGAAGGACATATACTTTATTATTGGACTTTCCCGATGGGGGGAAGTGGTGAACGTACGATCTCGCGGGCCCAGAGGTGGCCTCACCATAGATGAGTACATAGTCGTGTATTGTTATCCAGACACGAAGAAGGTCGGGAGTCAGATCCCAACTAACTCCATACAGGTGCTAGGCCTAAAGGCCATACTACTGACACTGGGCATGATAGCAGGGCTAGCTTCACTCCACCAAGCCTCACGGCCTCTGATGTTCTATGCAGTGGAGTGCATGAGACCCACTATGTACGATTGGAACACTGCACTACTAAGCAACATGAAACACCAGCTCAGTGAGTGCAAGATGGGCAGAGTACGAAACTTTGGTTTCAGTAGCATACTGAGCACGCTTTTCTTTGAGCGTGTTCCGGGATTGAGCCCTAGAGTTGACATTCCTCTAGACGGGGTTCGAGATCCAGCCCAACGACGTTGGGCAGATGCGATGCATAGACTGGGTGGAGGTAGGGTGTCCAACCCCTATCTAGCTGATTTCTTTCCATGGTGGCGATGGTAGATAGTTGCCATCGATGATTACCCCTATGCGGGGATAGATTTTCAGGGAGACCCTAACATGCCATTACCACCAGGATCGGCATATGGTGACATTGGTAACGAATCTCAACCATCTTTTTAAATTTTTTGAGTTATTTAATTTTTTTTGTCTTTTTTGATATATGGAATCAAAAAGACATGTTTTTGCGTAACAACACATAGTGACATCCTATCATATGCATGCAGATGTAGGACCACGGCGGCCTGAAGGCTTCCCTCGTCATAGATGGAGGGGAAGAGGAGATGACATTATGGGTGTGGATGCGGAGCGGACGCTCCAAAGCATTCATACCAACTTCGTGCGACTAACACACAGGGTACCCATGGCGCAGGTCGAGGACCTGCCTGAGGCCATGCAGGGTCAGGTGGTGGGTGTGCCACAAGCATGGGTGCGGTTATTTAGATGGCTAGCTAGAGCCTTGGTGACATTCCACGATCAGAACCTCCCTCCTCCTCTCCAGGCTTAGATACCTGGGAGTGATACATTTTGTACTACCGTGTATTTATATTTTGGTGGCTCGAGAGCCCCATTTTTGTATTATGACACTATGTATTACCACATTTTGTATGTTTTAATGAAATTTTTTTATGATGATAAGTTTATTAATTTACATGTGTAAAAATGTATGTTTGTGATGAGTTTATTGTCTATGAAACAAATGCCAATATAACACGTAGTTAGCATATGAGTCAGCAACTTGATTATAAATTCTTGGAACATGTATGTATGTTATGTTTTCAAATTGCCGTTCTAACAATCTCACATGTAAGAATCTCTGTAATAATGTTGGATCTCTAACATGATACAAGCCATTAAGCTGTGACACTACTAACTCCGAATCAAGACGTACCTCAAGAGATAGAACACTATGTGAAATGGCATCCCATAGAATCTTAATAATGACACTATATTCGGCAACATTGTTTGAAGAGGGCCGTAAACATGCGCCTCTTGAAGACAATACTTGACCCATAGGAGTATAAATCACCCAAGCAGCAGAGGCTGAGTGTTGAGTGTGATGACTTGCACCATCCATGAATACTATATAGATGGAAGACTCCATTGACATCTACCATAAGAAACAGAAGATAATCAACAAACCCGATCACCATAAGAAAGACCTAACTATGCAAAATGCTGTACAATAATATACAATAGTCAGCCTTGGCTGAAAATTATACATAGTACTTTTTAAGATAGAGCCCATTTCTAGGCTTCGCCAAGGCTGTCTCTTCGTAATCTACTAGCTCATAAGCGCCCTTCTCTAACACACGTTTAACCATGTAAGGACCATGCCACATGGGGTTGAATTTTCCTTCCCCCAAGGGTTCTTTAGCTTGATCCCACAAAAGGACCAAATCTCCTTCACTAAACCTCCTTGGATGGACAGATTTATTGTACTGGACCTTAATGCAATGCTTATTCACTTCTAGAGCCACTAAAGCATCTCGACGCTGCTCATCAAGTTGCTCTAAATGGACCAAATGTTCCTCCAATGGAGAAGTGTCCGGTAAGAGCTCTATGGCTAGCTTCAATGAAGGGATCTCGCACTCAACCAGCAATACAGACTCCACTCCATGTACAAGCTAATATGGAGAAAAACTGGTAGCAGTCTTAACCGCGGTCCTATAAGCCCACAAAGTAGGATATAACATAATATGCCAATTGGTCTTGCTTTGTGTGACAGTTCGTTGGAGAATAGACTTGAGTGATTTGTTCACTGCTTCAATTTGTCCATTCGCTTGAGGGTAATAAGAAGAAGAATGATCCTGCTTATACCCTAACTTCGAGGCCAAATCTTCCATCATGTGATTCTGAAAGTGCCTACCATGGTCAATGACAAGCTCTTTCGGAATATCGAACTGAGTAATAATCTGGTTGAATACGAAGTGTGCGACTGTCTCACCGTCAGATTTAACTGTAGGCATAGCCTCAGCCCATTTCGTGAAGTAGTCAACAACCACGATAATATGATGATGCCCCCCAGCTGAAGCTGGGTTGCAATCCATGAAATAAAGCCCCCACTTAGTGAAGGGACCGACGATGATAATGGGATGTAACGGAATAGGAAACAAGCGCATATCACATGCGAACACCTGGTAAGGGTGGCACTTCTTGACCGCATTGACACAATCTTTAAAGATCGACGGCCAGAAATAATCCGCTCTCAAGATTTTTTGGGCTGTAAAAAGCCCAGATAAATGACCACCACACGCCCCTCCGTGGCAATCATTCAGTACAAGCTCATCCTCCTCATGAGTTAAACAACGACGTAAAATGGAATCTACCCCATGGCGGTACAATGTGTTATCCACTATGAGGTAATTCTTGGATACGTGACGTAATCGTCGTCATTCATCCCGTGAGAGGTGAGTAGGGACCTTCAATGTTTGTAAATATATGATAATGTCTCCATACCATGGATCCAAAGTTGAGATCAAGAAGATGTGTTCATCGACAAACTTATCTTCACAAGCCTCCTCCTCCCCCTCACTCGGGAAATCAGATATAAGCTCTGCAAAAATCAACGATTTCTTCAATTTTGCTAAAACAAACTCGAGATCGAATTTTTATAGGATGACAATCCACTTATTATACTTCCCCCCTATCATCCTTCTAGTGAGGACGAACTGAAATGGATTGACATGGGAAACCACCAAGGTCTGGCAAAGGAGAATATAGTGTCTCAATCTTTGAACGGCATGAATGATAGCTAAGGCAAGCTTCTCCACATGGGAATAATGGATCTCCACATCTATAAGGTTCCAGCTTAGATAATATATGACATGCTCTTGGAGCTCCTCATCCTCTTGAACCAAAACCATACCAATCGTCTCCATGGACGCGACCACATAGAGTAGAAAGTCATGGCTATATTCGAGTGGACTAATCACCGGGGCTGATGCTAAGGCTCGATTAAGTGCATCAAAGGACTCCTGGGCTCACTCATCCCAGCAAAAGTTAGTGTCCTTCTTCAACAGACACATAAAGCCTCGAGTCAAATTGGCAAATTTCACAACGAATCTCCATAAGAATTTTGCCATGCCTTGCAAACATTGAAGATGTCTAATGTTTTTCGGGGGAGACAATTGAAGTATTGCCTCAACCTTTAAAGGGTTGACTCTTATACCCTCTTTGGAGACAATGAACCCTAATAAGCGAACAGAATTCAGACAAAAGATGCACTTGTGAGGATTTAACCTGACCAAATAATGGCGACACCTTTTGAACACTAATCTCAAATGGTAGGAATGACGCATTCTCATGCGAGAATGAGCAGCAAGGTCATCCAAAAAGACTTAAGTAATTGATTTGAGATCATGGAAGATCAAGGTCATAGCCCGCTAAAACGTGGCTCTGGCATTTTTAAGGCCAAAAGGCATCTTTCAATATGCAAAGGTTCCCCAAGGACAAATAAAGGCAGTCTTATGTTGGTCCTCAGGTTTAATTTGTATCTGATTGTATCTGGAAAAGCCGTCCATAAAGGAAAATACCTCACTTCCCTCACACTCATCAAAAATTTGATCAATAAACAGTGTGGGGAAATTGTCCTTAGGACAGGCATGATTCAAATCACGGAAATCAGTACATATGTGGATCGTTCCCTGCTTCTTATCAACAGAAACGGGGTTTGAAACCCACTCCGTCAAGGGAACGGGATAGATAAAACTGGCATTCAACAGTTTTTCTATCTCAGCCTTAATCGTGGGTGCTTTCCTAGGATTCACCGCACGCAAGCATTGTCGAACAGGTTTAGCATTGGGATAAGTTTTAATCTCATGTTCAATAATGTGAGGGTCGATACCTGGCATTTCATCGTAATACCAAGCAAAGATATCATGAAATTATTTAAACAGCTCGGTGTACTCTTGAATCTTAGCATGGGAACATTCTGCCCCAATATAGACATTCTTAATCTTGGCAGGATCGCGAGAGATATTGATAGGGATGGTAGGAGATATATTCGCCATGTTTCCATCGGCCATCGGACCAGGAGAGCTTAACGGAACCATGGGACTACCAATTCTCTCACTAAGAATCTCCCTATAGTATTCACACTCCAAATGGTCAAGCTCGGGAAGAAAATAAGATCTGTGATGCAACTCTTCCCAAGGTGGCTCAACCCCAGACATAGCCTCAATAATAGCCTCATCAGAAGGAAAAACCCTATCAAGGCAGTCCTATGTGTGAGAAGACTGAACCACCCATGCAAGCAGTACATACAGGTCCTCCTCCTTTGTCCGCGAAGAGGAAGGACTAGGCTTTGCAACACACAGAATATTAGCTTGATAAGCTGTCATAGTTGCAGGCAACGACACGTTTGTCTCGATGGGCTCATTCGAAGGACTCGGTGTAGGAAGAATCCAAGGATCTTCCATATATGTTGTGTGAAAAGACACCGATCTTACCAATGACAAAGCCTCACCGGAACTAGACCCTATCATAAGGACAGGTGCATGAAAACTAAAGCTTCCCATAAGGGATGGATACATGCCAACACCCACACTCCTAGTTGTCGACTGAGAGTGCTCTACAATCGGGATGGAAGCTCCCGAAGATGCGGTAACCGACGGATTCTTGAATGACGTTTGATCAATCGTAACTATCTTCCCATTAAATGAAAATCATACAACTTGAAATAGAGAAGAAGCTACGGCTTGCATACTGTACATCCAATTCCTACCCAGCAACAAATTGTAGTCAAGGGGCGCATCAACCACCTCGACCTCAATCGCAACGGTCTTCCCTCCCAAATGGACTTTAAGAGAAGGAAGAATCCCATGCGGTCGAAAAAATATTCCATCGAAAGTAGTCAACATGGTATTGGATTTAGACAACTCGGGGGAACCCAAACCCTTCCAACATGCCAAAGACATCATGGGAGCAACAACGCCTTTGTCAATCATAGTGTGTTTGACGGTCATGTTAAGACATTCTACATAAATCAAGAGAGACACATAGTAAGGCAAGCGAGGCTGAAGTCCCGCGGTTTCAAATTTGATCACGGAGGAAGAATTATCATCGTTCACATCTAGGGCAAAAATAAAAGCCTTCCTTTGCGAACGACAACTCTGAAGTACTTCGAGTGCATACATCGCACAAGGAGTGTGGCCCAAATCCTCGACAACAAAATAGTTCTGGGCGGCTCGGGCATTATGATTGTGCCCTGAACGCTTAAGGACTCCCTTAGGAATGCGAGGAGCAACTTGAGGTTTATCCATAGGTTTTTCAATGTGCAAAGGATGCCCAGGTGGATCAGGTTCCTTTCCAAGGTCGGGTTGTGATGAACCATAGTCCTTTGCATGAGTCACAACCTTAGTAGCATGTACCGTGTTGATGCAACCACGACCACTAGTCTCCGGCGGATCTTGATCACCACCAGACTGATCATGGGTCCTCGAGTTCATGTTTTGATTATGAGGTAAAGGGTTGGTTAGCACAGCTGGGCCTTGTGCTATGAATCTCAAGGCTTCATCTATCCGAGGGAAAAAATGAGTGAGGTGGTCATCCTTACACAACTTTCAAGGAAACTTAACCTTACGTTTAGGCTACTTGTCCCCCCCAGTATTTTGGGTGTTCTTGTCATTAGAGTTGGCATTTTAATTCCTATTCCCACCCTTACGATTGTTTTTACCCTTCTTTTTTTTCCTTTTGGGTTGCTGGTTACCCTTATGGTCCGACGATTACACCAAAAGCACACTTGCCATTTGGGTGGGTTGAGACGAAGCCGTGGCTTGTCCCGAGGCAGATTGGTTGATAGATAATTGACTGACCTGTTTCACAACTAAATCCACAAGCTTGGCACTCATACAACCAACAATGCCATCGGCATGCGTTCCAGGTTTAACCTTAGGGTCGAAACTAGAACGCAGAGCATTAGGAATGATCTCATATAACAAACCAGATTAAGCATAAATCAAGTCTAATTCCTGTGCCCTAAAAATGGCTTGTTCCTCATTCTGAAATCTGGATGTAGAAACATCCTTCACTATATAAGGCAGTAACGATTTAAGGAACCATTCGAGGAGAAACTCTGGCAGTATGAAGGCTTTAATTAATCTCTTTCGTCTACGCCACTCTTGGATATGGTCCGAGATATGCATGGCTTTATCCTGTTGAAATGTCGACAAGAGTTCCGTACCAACGTCGTAACGCACTGGTAGCTGGAAGTGGTTGAGAAAAGTCATAGCTAGGTCATCGAACAATGTGAATTCCCCCCTAGGTAACTCTATATACCATTTTGCGGCAGGCTTTGTAAGGGTGCGTTGAAATAGCCTTAAACGGATCGAATATTCATGTAAGGAATTTGAAGAGCACCATAGGTGAAATGTAGTAACATGTTCACTCGGATCTTCTCCTGGTTTGCCCTCAAATTTGGGGATGTCCGAGGGAAGCTTATTAGGGACAGCCGACCAAGCCGGGTCATGAGATACGAGATCGTTCGTTAGTCTCGACAAGTCAGGAAGATTTAGCATTGCGAGGAAAGGGAGCCTAGGATGAGCAGGTCGACACCCCGCTCCCTGATAATTTTGGTTCACATAAGCCTGATTACCATAACCACCATGGCCTTGGCCATAGTGCCCTCCTCCCGTTTGACTCATGTAGGGTGGCATGGAAGCACCATAATGTGGTGTACCTTGACTATGTGGAGCTACGAAGCCATAATTCGGAGAGTAAGTGGGTTGTTGATACCCGTATCCATAAGGTGAATAACCATGTCCATACTGCGTCACATAATAAGGTCCACAAGACATCCCATGAGATGTCCCATGAGACATTCTGTAAGTAGGAATATATGCTCCTGAAGTAGTAACATGACCTCCATAAGTAGGAATATGACCTCCCAAAACAACAGGAGTTAGTTGACTCTGAGACACAACTGTGCGAGTAACAATAGTACGGACATGACTCGTAGCAACGTTTCGGCCTGAAGGACCATGTGAATGAGGGGGAGGAATAACATTCAAAGAACAAGGAATAGAGGACGAAGGGACATGTGAAATTATGTACGTGGTGTTCCCTATAGTCACTTGTCTAGGTTCTAGTATCCTAATAGGATTATTAACACCAGGTCTAGGAGGAATATGTGATGTACCTTCCACCATCGGGATGGAAGGTGCAATGTGACTCGTGCTCCCAAACCTCTCCGCATGGTAAGGAATAGGAGTGCCCCTAGGCGTAGTGTTAAGCTCAAACTCCGAGTCGACATGAAATGTCGGATCATGTGTAGGGACACCAGACATACCATAACTACCATAACTAGTGCTTGCGGGTTCATGATGAGTCTCGTCGCCCGACATCCAATACCGGTGACCTATGAATGAGGGATCATAGCTAGAGTGAGTAGGTATTTCATGTGAAGGATCAAACCCAGAATGTGTAGGCATATCAGGTGAAGGATCAAATGTAGGAGTAAACTCTCTGTCCTCCACTTGAGGTGGAGAAGACAGCTTAGGAATACCATCTTCATGATCTCCCATCGTGTGTGAATCAATGTGCGAAGTGGTCCGCCTAGACCGCGTGTTTCTCTCTCTCGAAGGAGGAGGAGATGTAGAAGGCGAAAGTCCCGATAAACGACAAGAACAGTGAGGAGCCGCACCCGAATCCACAATGACTCAAAAAATGCAAAAGACTCACTAATTACGCAAACCCTAGGCATGCTAACGTGTACATAGCATACCCCAATAAAATCTAAAGCCAATCACAAGCAATCAAGTGTAGGATAAGTGAGCTCCTGAATGAAGCAGGTATGTCTCACCTAGGAGAGGCTTGAGACTCCCATACACAACAAGTGTAGGTTCATAACCAATTATTGTGGCCCTCAGCTTCAACGCGTAAAGCGACTGTGCTTTCTGACCCCAACCTGGCCGGGACACCTACGAAATAACCCCTACAAAGTACCCCCTCGATATCCTAGGTAAGGCAATTATAGTCACCTCAAAATAATCAATGCTCAGGTGGACAGTCACAGGCGGGAATCACTGTATGGGCAGGGTAGCAAAGCCCGAAACTCTCGAAAGATCCCCCAGATATGAATACAATCCTGGAAATATCTTCAGTGCTACTCAGTTATGACTAGGGGTCATTTCAATCAATAACCACTCAGACTGCCTTGTGCTTAACTCCCTTTTGAGAGGAGGATCCTGAGAAACACTAATTATACCAAGGAATTTCACACTCTCACCTGGACAGACACATACATTTTGTTGTTTAGTGATCTTGGAGAATTTACTCACAATGAACTATTCCAAGACCCTAAAACCTAATCTTGTTGGTGTACCCTATCAAAGAAAATAGTGTAATCCATTTTAATTAAGTGTTGATTTTATTTGGCTTTATTACTCAAAATAGGTAGATGGCCGTGCAACCAATGGTGTTATGACGCAACATGAAGTAAAATGCACACCTAACAATCAATGCAAATGCATTGTGTCGAATGAAAAACAGGGCATGCTACTATGTGAAATGCAAAATTTTCTTCAAATGACAAATGCAACCATTCCTATATGAAATCCTGACTAATACTCTAAGGAAATCTAATGCAAGTACCATGTGAAATGCAAAGTGTAATGCATAATGATGCAACGAAGCAAATATTTTTGGATTTTTTGAATAAAAATGAGATACTAAAGAAAAAGAATGATTCTACTACCCCCAGACTTGGCAAGCACAATCAAACAACACTCACACAAAGTACTAAGGTAAAATAAATCTAATGCACTAATCCCAAAACAAAAAATCGAAAATGTAATGACAAGAACATTCTTAAAAAACAAATTTACCCGAAAAAAAATGTCTCTGGTTAGAAACAGAGGTGTATACAGACTCTAGCAGTATCAAAGGAGACTTAACAATCATCAAAATTCACCCAGCAACAATCAATCTTTCTCTAGAAGGAAAAAAAAAGGGCATACGCGACTGTTCGCAGTAAACCCGTGTATGTACTTGGATATAGCAGTCAAAGCCGCGTGTATACGCGACTATGAGTTAAAAACTCGCGTACAGAAAGAGAAATGTACAAAAATAAAGGCAAACATATATGCTGAGACAAACTTCACACCAATCAGACACTACCAGGAAAACATGCCCCCATAATCGACACAGAAACAGAGAAATAAGAGTAATTCAAGAACATTGAATGCCGATAAAAACCCCCAAAGGACAACTACTAGGAACTCCCTATTGGAGTCGCCAATTTTGTTATGGAGAGAAATTCCTATGGCTTGGAGTACCACAACAGACAATTTAACTCCAGAAATCTATCATTTCCTATATGCAATAGAAATCAAACAACTAACACTAAGGGATATCGATTTGTACCTTATTCCGAACGGTTGATGTAGATCCCCGTTGAGCTTTAATTCTGTTACGGAGAGAAATTACCATGGCTTGGGGTACCACAACAGATATCTTAACTCCATAAATCTATCCTTTCCTATATGCAAGAGAAATCAAACAACTAACACTAAAGGATCTCGATTCATACCTTATTCTGGATTGTTGATGTAGATCCCCGTTGAGCTTTACAACTCCAGCTTGAATTGATAAATTGATTCCTCAACATTCAATAAACAAGACAAGCATGCTATATATAAGTGTGTTAGATCTACTCTAGCATATATAATCAATAACATATAAGCATTTGAAATCATTGAAATCATCCATGGATAAAATATTCATTCAAACACACATTATTGGACAGGAAAAGATATTTCTATTAATATAAAATCAGAGATTACAATGAATACAACCTCTGTCAGCACGTCTACGAATTGGAGAAACTGAGTCCCCCACTTGGGCCTCCACCACTTCAATCTTCCATCTCTCGATAGCAAGCTCACAAGCAAAAGGCAAGCTTGGGAAGAACACAAAAGTGCTCCAAGGGACAAAGGGGATGTAGACTCATGCACAAGTTCCAGCAACAATGGACTATAGTTTTCTTGCTCTTAATTCTTCATATGCCTTCAATGTATCCAAAGGGTTCCTTATATAGTTCTTCAATGGGGTAATGAAAGGTCGAATCCGAGCGATATTTAGGCATATGGAAGGCCAGGAGACAAGTGAGTTGGATCCACATCAAGGAAAACTCCAAAATAATTTGGCCGTTTGCACACATCCCGATGTATGCGGTTTTAGAGGTCAAACCCGTGTATATACACGATAAAGGGTTTAAAAGTCGCATATGGAAAATTAAGCATGTTTTTAGGGATGATCTAGGAAACATCAAAGGAACAAAAATGGTCCATGGGGTCTAAGGAGTTTGCATAGGGACATGGAAGGCCATAAAAGTGTGATTCACCATTTGTGGTAAAATCAGCTATAACAATTTCCCTTTGAGTAATTACAACCAATTAAAATCAACGCATAATAAAATGAATTACACTCTTTTATTTTATAGGGTGCACCAACAAAACTAGGTTTTAGGGTCTTGGAATAGTTCATTGTGAGTAAATTCTCCAAGACCACTAAACGAAACATGTATGTGTCTGTCCAGGTGAGAGTGTGAAATTCCTTGGTATAATTATTGTTTCTCAGGATCCTCCTCTTACAAGGGAGTTAAACACGAGGCAGTGTGAGCGGTTATTGATTGTGATGACCCCTAGTCATAACTGAGTAGCACTGGAGATATTTCCAGGATTGTATTTGTATCTGGGGTCTCTTTTGAGAGTTTTGAGCTTTGCTACCTTGCCCATACAGTTGATCCTGCTTGCGACTGTCCGCCTGAGCATTGGTTATATTGGGGTGACCTTAGTTGCCTTACCTAGGTTATCACAGGGGGTACTTGCAGAGGTTATTATGTAGGTGTCCCAACCAGGTAGAGGTTGGATAGCATAGTCGCTTTATGCGTTGAAGCTGAGGGCCACTATAATTGGTTACATACCTCCGCTTGTAGTGTATGGGAGTTTTGAGCCTCTCCTAGGCGAGACATACCTGCTGCATTCGGGAGCTCACATTCCTTCCCCTTGGTTTGCTTGTATTTTGGCTGTAGATTTTCTTAGGAGTGTGATTTTTGTGCGCTAGTTGGCCTTTGGGATCGTGGTTACTTGAGTATATTTATGCTCTTTTGAGTTTGGGTCCTTTTATTTTTGGCATGCCTAGTATCCTATCACCCATCCTTGGCCTTAGTACGGACCCTGGTGTTAGACTTGGGGGCATCACAGCCCCTTACCGTGCTCATAGATTTGAGAGTGGTCACATTCCACCCTTTACTCCATTTGTGGAGGATGTTGATTCCATTCTCTCGGTCTTTACACCGGTGGTCACCCTTACAAGGGTGGTAGTGGATGTGTGAATGTTGGGTCTACACCTTACTTTCCTTTTATGTCCCATCGTTCACCACATTATTTCATTTGGGTGCAGTTGTCATGATCATTCATCCCTATATCCTATAGTTTGGATTCTTTATTGACTATTTTGGGTTGTTTTGGACTAATATGGTTGTCATGTAGGGTCCATTTTTTGTACACTCTCTCCGAGGTTTCGACCCATTCATTCCTATCACAAGTATCATGTCTAAACTGGCATATAGGTTAGGATTTCACATCCACTTGCATTTTGCATGGCCTTATGACTGTTTCATTTTAACCTTAGGGATGAACCCATTCCATGGTATCACAGAACCTTCATGCTGCTGCTAGAAGTGGTATTATGTGAATGGTAGAGATTTCCTATACATGGGTGTCCTAGTTAGCTCCCCTTTGCATTTGGTACCCATGCTGTGAGTCCTCTCTTAGGTCCGGGAGTCCTTTGTATAGTACCGCCATGACTTTGAGCAAGATCTTCATACTCCTCTTGAACTTTATGTTGGCCATTTCCCCGGGACTCCCTTGTATATGTCAAGTTGTAATTGCATTATCATGAGTTTTGCTTGCCTCATTGAGCCTTATGCTGGCTTCCCTGACTTTGATTATCAACCATATAGCCCGAGCTGGTCTCATATCTATCCACGCAGAGCTATTTTATATATCCTTTGCAGCTTGATTCCTTATTTTTACCGGGAGGGGACTTTCCCCCGAGTGTCGCTATCGTACACATGTGTCCTTGCATTGAGCATAGGTATGTTCCGCTACTTGGAACTAGTTTGTTTTCCTATTTGACACTCGTCTCCTCCTACTCTGTAACTTTAAAGCGATTTTATTCTTTTTCAAGATTTTCAAATATTTGAAAAAGTCCAAAAAAAATTAAAAAACCAAAAATCCGGACAAGAAAAGATGTCATCTTTGGTAGCAGTCGAGTCATGTCGCCTTCGAACAGAGCACTGTATATCACATCCGTTGGTTGGGTTAATAGTTTGACTTTAGGAGCTGTACTCGTTTATCTGAGTTTATCTCCACCGATTGGTTAAGCTTCCAGTCCCTATGGAGCCTCTATCGATGCCTCCTGTGTCGCATAGATGTCCCAGTTTTGTATATCGAGTCTATGCTGCCTACATTCAGCCACCATTTGCCTTTATGCTCTTGTTCGAAGAAAGTTGAAACCCGAGTCGGCCATTCCCGGTACAGTTACTGGTTCGTGCACCTTATGATTGAGTCCTTCCACATTATACAACTTTTCTGAGTACCTCGTGTTGGATGATCGGGAATGCCTTAATGCCCTCATTCCAGTGGATTTCATCCCATCGACTTCAGATCATTTATTCTGGGATAGGAATCTAGAGTCATTTTTGAGTGCCTTGAGACTTGCAGTCATCAGTGGCAGGTTC
>LPNX010808805.1:2781-65281 GCA_001517045.1 Pseudotsuga menziesii
TTCCTCAAAACGCTGCATGGCACGAGCAGGAAGGCCGATCAGGAGAGCGTCGGTGGTCTTTCGTTCCTTGCCCTGCGACATAAATAGCACAGCTTCTCTCAAGGGAGGAGTGACAGGCCCCGTTTGCACGGGCTCCCCAAATCCGAAATCCGCAGTATGGAATGACAGATGAGTCCATGAAGTTATCAAAAGCGTTGCAGTAAGCGAAGGCGTTCCACGATTCACTTCGATATAATCAATGATCGATCTCATATATTTGTCTGTCGTCATGGATATGGCCTTTTGGACCAGCCCCACTGCAAATGACAGAGGTTTCTCCGCCAGATCTCCTGCCTTGCACAAGCAATGCGCATAAACAAACCCGTTTCCAAAGTATCCTTTGGGCAGCGACGGCTCCAATCTGTTCCGCCCGTCCACTGCAAAGAGAAGCTTCGTTTCTTGGTTGGGTGCCATCTGCAGAGCCTTGCAACGACACCTCCATACGTGCGCCGAGAGAGCTTCGAAAGTGGTACACTGGCCCAGAATTCCGTCTCCCGTTGCTTGCTTTTTCAGTTGCTCTAGTCTTTCTGGGTTGAAGCAGAAGGAATTATAGAACAGGCTCTCGTCACAGGAAAAGTCAACGAGGTTCGATACGTTGTCTATTTGAGAGAATTCGGTGTGGGGATACTCGATTCTTGGAGGGGACCGAGCTCGAAGTATTGATCTGTCCATGTAGGGTGGGACTGATAGTGCCAAACCGCGTGCTGTTTCGGACCATGATTTTACGAATTCCATTGCTGCCACCCCGTCTAGCATGCAGTGGTTCACGGTTAGGCCTAACACAAACCCTCCACATTTGAATTTGGTTACCTGTTAATTATCATAAACAAGGGCAGGAAAACCATTAACGATTAAAAATGGACTGGATTTATCGTTGCTCAATTCAGAGAGAAACTGAAAAATGAAATTAGGATAGAACCCAAATCTATCCAAATATTTATCGAAGGATTTCATAATTTTGCCAGAATGTAGTAGACCTCAAACAAATTACGAAAATATATGTACGACTGATAAAACAGTTATAATAGACATAATGGCCGATTCGAAAATATTTAGGGTTAAACTAGGCAATTGAGAAATGAAATAAAGAAATCAGATGCAAGGTTTTTGACGGAAACCTGAGCAGCCAGAGGAGGTATATCGAGGATATTCCTAGCACCGGGAATGCTATAAACAAGATTTCCAAGCATAACTGAATCTGGCTTGTTCAGATCTCCAATTTCTTCAATCGGAAAATCTGCTTCTGCTTCAACAAAGACAGCGCCCTCGGCGTTGCAGTTGACGTTAAGTTTACCCTCCGGGCTTAAGCCAAGGCGTCCTGCCAAAGGATAATATGTCACCAAAACCTTCTGGAGTGCTTCCTTGATCACTCCAGCTGGGTCCTCATGCTTCTTCTCCAGGCTAGCCTTGTAGCAATATACGGTCTGCACAATAGATGCTACGTTCTGGTCAAGATTCGATAGAAAATATATGTGATTCTTGGTAGGGTTTGCTGGTACGATAAGAGTTGGCTTATTCAACTTCACTCCCAGCGTTGCCTGCGTCGTCGATTTGGAAGCCATGGGAATTGGTCAAATAATTAACTCTTTGCACTCTACAGAATTAAAGCTTTGTCTGCATCACCATGTTTCACAACAAATTGAAAATTATTGTAATAAAGAATTCATTAGTAGAGTTTCTTTCATATTACCAACAATCTGTAATGCAGAGAAGAGAAACCAAATATCACTAAAATGATAAAAGAAAACCTTGAAATGACTGCTTACGCAAATGATATGATTGAATTTCAGAAATGAGAAAGTGAGAGCAAGCAAAATTCTCATAGCATGACTGGATTGCAGCGTTAAAAAATTTGGGGGAGACAAAGACTTAAGAAATGATTAATATTTTTCACTAACTAGTAACATGGACCATTAACATTAACATGGAGTAAAACTTAATATTAATATTCATATAATTACAAAATTATATAACCAAACATTCAAGACGCTTGGAGTAGATTACTATTTACTAGAAAAATTACTTATAAACAACATAAAACAACAACATTCATAGAAGTTTGTGTGCTTGATTTTTTTGTGTTTTTCACTTAACCTTTAAATATAAACAACATACTCAAATAATTCTTTAAATAAAACATACTTGTAACAATAACAATGAATTTATAAAACTTGTTAAACCTATTTGCTTTAAATACAAGCTTAGAAATTTAAAGTTGGAAATGGGTTCATTCATGAGGTAAAGAGCAGAGAAGTTGACTTTGGAACTTCAGCTTCAATGGAAGTTGGCTTCAGTGCCATGGAGGATATGAAGGGGCATGTCTTTCCTCATAGCAACTCCAATATGTCTTTCCTCATAGCAACTCTAATAAACATAGCAACTCCAATAAACTTATGAGTAACAATGGGGACTTTCCACTATCGACATTTTTAAACACACAAAAACTTAAGCTTCAATTTTATTTTCTTAAAATTTTTTTTTAGAATTCTTTATTTGATTTAGAATCTTATAGGCAAATTAAAGTTTGTTTTTCAGTGAATGTATTAACTGAACATTAAAAGCACTGTAATACCTATCTACTTAAAAGCTTAGCTTCAGAAATTTAATTGATACTTATTTTCTGGCAGACTAATTCAAAGTAAGTCTTTTGAATAAAAATAGAGACATCAGAAAAATGTGAATCCATTCACCTCGTTTTCAAATTGCTGGGCTGGACTGGACTTAATGTGAACCCCGCCGTTTACCATTCATTGCTTTACGTTCTCGGAGCCTTCAAAACTCTACAGACTCTGCTGTGCTATGGAATGAATGGCCTGTGCTTATATAGAAATGGCTGGGCGAGAAAGAGTGCAATCAGAACAGACAGAAGGATAGGCTGAGAATGTATGGAGTGCCGTGTGTAGCCGGATAACCACCAGTTTCAAAGTTGATAAAAAGCAGATTTTAAAAGCTACCGGTATCGAATGGACGGGAAAAACAAGTGGCAAATCAGCGCTTCTCAAACATTGAGAAATGATTGTGTTGAGAGGCCGAGAAGCAGATAGTTAACTGCTCCAATCTACATCCCCCCTGTAGTACAGATGGATCATTAAAATCTGGTATGAAATTAGCCACAGATTATTCCACTGAAAATGACAACACTATATCCAACAACTACAGCATTTAGCCTTAAAAATCAGTGAAAATGGTTGATATCGCATTTTTTATTTTTATTTTTAAAAGTTTTTTCCTATTCATATCAGAAGTGGAAATGCAGAATGTCGTAATGGAATATCTGTTCCATCAACTGGACCCACTCTTTAAATTACGTAAGAAAAGGCATAATCACAATTTTAATGTGTCAATTATTAACAAAGAAAAAGATTTGAAATTAAAAATATTGCGATTTCTAGTTTTTTTTAATGGTGATAAATAGATTGATTAGTGACATCTTGAATGCGCTGATGGATAAGTTCTCTTTCTACCATGTTGATGAGAATGCACCCTTGAAGGTGATTTATGAATAAGTTTTCTTTATATTATGTTGATGTTATTGTTGGTTATATAAAAATAATTTTTTTATTATTATTTTATGATTATAATCAATAAGATTTAATATAATAAAGAGTAAAAATTGATTTAAAAGAAAAAAAAGTAATTCAATATTTAACAAGATTTTTTAATGGTTTAATTTTTTTTTTCATTTTATTGAATTTTTATAAATAATTATTTTGTTGAATTTTTTCTTATCTTTTTATACTTTTTTTTCTTGTATTCATGTTTTCTCATTTTTTTAAATCCTTATAAATAAATATTTTGTTGAATTCTTTCTTCACTTCTTATGTTTTCTTTTCTCATATTCATGTTTTCTTTTTTATTCATAATCTTTGTGTGGCTCTCCATGCCTCAAAATTGGTCATTAGGAAATAGATATTGATTTTTTTCCAAGTCAATTAAACTATCCTTTGTTTTAATGAATTGGTTTTCAATTTGTCCATAATAATAAGAAATAGAATTGAGATAGAGGGATAATAATATAATGATGTTATATATATAATTTTTATGTTTTTAATTGTAATGATCGTTTTTATGATTATTATATCCATTTGCTCACCCATGGACCATTATTAGATGTAGACAGTAGACTTCAAGCTAATTTCCTCAAAGAGTTAATCTTCACGGTTAGGTACATTCGATGTGCATTGACCTTAATATTACACTCACTATAGTCGACTCGAAAGAGAAAACCAATTGCCCGGTGTGGACATAACATAAAGTGGTCGATTAACCAACAACCTTTGAGCTTGTAGACCACATAAAAGGTTAAGACAATGGTGAGGAAATCTTACAAAAACAATTATTGTGTAGACAATGAGTTTCACACTATTCTTTGAAAACTCTGAAAATTAGGTCATTGAATCCATTTACATCGTGAGAGTGTCAAATAATTAGTGGAACGGGGAATTGAAACAAAAAAAAAGTTTACATTGGAATGCGAAGTGTTGAAATTAAGGAAAAAAAAGTCAATTTAAGAAGTAGTGTAAGGAGGAAATGAAACCCAAAGAACACCATCACCAACACGAACAATCTATTTGATTGCTAAGTCTATGGAGGTGTACTCTAGTACCCCTAAATTAATAATTATTATTAATTATGTTGGAAAATACTTTATTGATTATTTTTATTATTTTTAACAAGAAAGTAAAAAGTAAAACAATTTGTAATAAAAAAAATATTTTTATTTAATAAAATATGCTTAAGGGAAATAAAAGTGGATATAGCTATTGAAGAGTGTTTGTTGACCTACAAGAGGAAAAAGACAAGTGGAAAAAACAATTAAGTGAGAACTCAAAATGCAAGAGGCATCATCCCCAAAAATCAGGCCTTCACTCCTAGTTGAGCGCTAAAGAGCAAGAGACTCATAAATGGCGAAGTCCTCGGAAAAATACTATATATTAGTATGTCCATGAGCAACAAGAGGCTAGCAATGGCCGATGATTAACATCTGTAAAAATGCAAGAGATGGCACATTGAAATATTTTTCTCTTGTGGTTCGGCGAACAGGCTTGGGGGTTATGGAGCAAATAATTTGGCTGCTCTAGGAATTGGTTGGGAGATATAGATTTTCCACTATTTCTTTCCCAGCATTGGTTCCAGGTTCCTACTCTGTTTTCTTATGATTGATTTTAGTTGCAGTGGAATGTGAATTTTAATGTTGAATTGCAGTTATACTTCCACGTAGTAGTGTTTATACATTTTTGTAAAACAATTTTCCATGTTTTTTTGTAGTATATCGGATTTGTACAATGTTAGATTAATTCCTAAATCATCTAAGATAAGCCATCCATACCTGTATCAAGGATTGCTAGTAATTTTATTGCTGTAGCAATTTGCATTTCGTTCTCGGCATAATTATTTAGGTCTGACTGTTGTTGATCTGTTATGGTTTCAAGTCCAATACTTGAATGATTTAGAATTAATGAGTCTACATCTAATGGATTGAATCCTTTGTTTTAAACTGCATCATGTATTCCTACTTTTAACTGTGTTTTTCATGTTTGTATCGATTCTACTTAAATATTCCTTAATTCTGAATTATGAAATCTGAATGTCGATTGAATCGTTAATGCTTACCTTAGTATACGTCTGTATTATTCAATGTCGCGACTGAAATCCATTTTTCTACAAAGAAACGTTACTTAAACCTTACAAATCTCATAAGTGACTTAGTATAGTTAGTTATACGTTTACCACTTCATATTCAGGTGGATGAATCAAGAAAAGGTTTAAGCATCAAGATAATATTTAGATCAAACTAACTTACAGTAAAACAAAACCCCAATTCAAACCAAAACCCTTTGAATCTGCATTGTTAAAGAGTTGATCCGCAAGGTTAATGGTTGATCCGTAAAGGAAATCAGATCGACCACTGAGATCTAAGCCACAAGAATATCAACGGATCATAGGAGTTGTGGAAGACGGATTTGCGGAAGAACGGTTTGAAAAAGTTGGAAGGCATGTCCGCAATATGCAATCTACAAGGATAGTTGTTGATCTACAAAGAAAATCAGATCGATGAGTGAGATCTAAGTCGCAAGAAGATCAACGGGTGATAGGAATTGCGGAAGCACACTTCAGTATAGTTGGTTGGTATGTCTGCAATCTGCAATCCATAAGGTTAAAGTATTATCTGCAAGAAAATTATATCAACAGTTAGGATCGAAGCCACAAGGAGATCGATGGCTCACATGAGTCGCGATAAGCGGAATTGCGGAATGAATAATTAATTTATGGGTTTCCGCAATCTGTAATCCGCAATGCGGAAAGCAAAAAGAGAAAATTTAATCTGTAAAAGAATTTATAGGTTTCCGCAATCCACAATCTAAATTGCGGAAAGAAGAAAGTGGAAAGTTAATCTGTAAAAGACTTTAAGGGTTTCCATAATCTGCATTGCAAAAAGAGGAAATCGGGAAGTTAGCTGTAAAAGAGTTTAAGGGTTTTTGCAATCCGCATTACGGAAAGCGAAAATTTAATCTGTAAAGAAATTTAAGTGTTTTCCGCAATCTGCAATTCGCATTATGGAAGCAGGATTGCGGTTCAAGGGTAATGTTATGATATGCAAAGGAAGTCATATTGACGGTGGAGATTGAAGGCATGAAGGGATCAACAATTCACAATAGTTTTGGTGGTTTCATTATGAAATGCACAAGGGTGAGTGCAAGCTAATGAGGGTCACTTTTGGCACGTTAGATGCAATAGAAAACTAAAAAATCAGGCATCCCTGAACTTAATTGTATTTTTTGAGATACTTACACAAAATATCTTGCTTTGAGTAAAAAATATTACATGTAGGAAATTGAATCACGTTTCCAAATATATAAGGTTTATGTATTGAAAAGTTTTATAACTATGTCAAGTTTCATTTTTTCTAACAGTCACTTTTTATTTTTTAAGCAAATGATAAGGTATATGTTTTTATGGGTGCAACCTTTGAGGGCCTAAATGATCCTTTCGGGATACAAAAATTTGCAGGCATGTAGAGAACATATAGCACTAGTGCAACACTATTTTTTGAAAATAAAATTAGTAATTTTTAATTTTTTTTATAATTATCTAAGTGATCATTCCTTGAAAATGGTAGGTCTTTTGTGGGTGCAGCCTTTGAAGGTCTTAATGAAATAATCATGAAATGGGTTTTTTTATAGAATGTAAAGGTCGGTGTATTCTAGTGCACCATATAATTTATTATTAAAACAATTAAGAATTGAAAAAGTTATGGAAAAAACACTAACGACATGTTTTTTGACTTAAGGAGTTAGGACACAATAGAAATTGAAAAAAAATAGGAAAATATAATATTTTTTAATAAAAATTACATATTTAGAATCTACATAGAAAATTCTATTTATGTTTAAGATTTTGTCAAAAATGATTATGTGTAGCATACTGTAACGAGTGTGTAAACAATGACTTCTTCAGAAACTGGAAGAAATGCCCAATTAGCTATGGTTTATCATATACCATAGCACAGGTTTGGTATTACCGAAGCGAATTCCAAACCATACACATAGGACTATTGGTGACATGCGAGCAAGTGAATTGGCATGTTTAAATTCAAATTACATTTCCTACCCTTATAGAATTGGAAAACACGTGCATGTTATAGAACTACAAAACATGCGTGTGTAATAGAACTAAAAAACGCGTACGCATTTTGTAGTTCTATAATGCGCACATGTTTTGTAGAGCTAAAAATCTAGCACTATATGCAATATATCAAATGTATGGATAATAGTTTAGAGGGGTTGTTGAAGGGTTATTGGCCTAGGAGGATGTTGGAAGCTAAGGTGGGGATGGTTAATAGTTGAGAGGGGGTGGGGAAGGGTTAAGGGCCTAGGAAGATGTTGGAAATTCAAGTGGGGATGGTTAATAGTTGAGAGGGGGTGGAGAAGGGTCAAGGGCCTAGGAGGATGGTGTAAGTTCGAGTGAGTATGGTTAATAGTTGAGAAGGGGTAGGGAAGGGTCAAGGTCCTAAGAGGATTTTGTAAATTCAAGTGGAGAAAGATGAATGGAAGAAGAACATTATGGGTTACAAGGGTGAAGGGGAGTGGGGATTGAGAGGATTATTAAGAGGAGGAGAGGTGTTGAAGAAATATAGGGTTAGAAGTAGTACACCAGACTTGAGTGATGAAGGGGGATAAGGTGGAGGGGAGGAAGTGGGTGATGTTTTGATGAGAGAGAGGATTGGTGAATAGAAAGGTGGATATGGAGTATTATAGGAGGAATATGATGTGTTGGAGGAGAGAGGCAAAGGAGGGGGGAATTGAAGAGATGGGAATCACTTGCAACGTCATGTGTGGTGGTTGGAGGAATCAATTTTGGCCCTAAATGGTTAACAATGTTGTTTAGGGCCTAAGGACAAAGTGCTCTCCCCACCCATGTGAAGGGTCCTAATATCTGTACTTATTGCTAAAAATGTTCTAATGGCACTAATATCCCCATTTCAAGGTAAATGAAACCATGGAAGGATCTATTGAGGTTGTTGAACACATCATTCTTGGCTCTAGATGGATAGAAGCATCTTTTAGGGTCTAAGTCCTAGGTTTCCTCCCTTATTATGTCTAAGTTCCTAAGACACATACATAGTATTAGAAACCCCTAATGGTTCCCATATCCCCATTCAAAACAAAACTATCAACATGAGAGGTCATCTATGGTGATTCAAGGTGTCGTTCATGGACCTTGAGCCCTAAAATATGGTTTACAACCTAAAATTAAAGCTCTATGTACCAACCATGATTAACACCTTATCCTCCATATCTAATGCTAAAAAAAATCCTAATAATGGCCATATCCCTACTTAAAGGTTGAGGATACCCTCAAGAGATCATGTGTGTTTGTTTGGGGTGTTTTTCTTGGCCCTATATCTATATAGGATTCCTTTAGGGCCTAAGGACAAGGTTTCCTCCATCAACTATGTCTATGTATATGTTTCTAGTGCTAAGAGAACTCTAATGTACTGCATATTCTCTCTTAGATGCAAAATATCACATGCGAAAGTCCTATGTGCAGGTTCGATGCCTTGTTCATGGACCTAAAGCTTTAAAAGCTACCTTTATGACATAAGTCTTGAGTTTCCTCCCTCAAGCATGGTCAAGGAACTATGACCCATACTTAGTTCTTAAAACCTCCTAATGGTGTCCACATTACAACACAAAGAAAAATTATACTATTGGGAGGTTAGGCATGGTTTTTTGAGATGTTGTTCTTGATAATGCTAAAATATTACAATAGGTCCTAAGTCTTGATGATGAAAACTATTGTTTTTAGTCATTTCCCTAGCCATGCAGTAAAACCATTTTTTGTGGTTCTCCATAACGCGTGTGCATTTTTCTTCACCAAAACGCGTGCGCATTTTGCTTCTCCATAATGCGTGCGCGTTTTTCTTCTCCATAACGCGTACATGTTTTGCTTCTCCATAATGCGTACGTATTTTGTAACTATAAAATGTGTGTGCATTTTGTAACTATAAAATGCATGCGCGTTTTGCTTAACCTAACCTATGTGTCATATGGCATGTCAAGCTCTAGCTTAACCATACCAAGAATTACATAACGCGAGCGCGTTGTGTTTTTTTGTATCATGAGCGTGTTTCCTAAAAGTAGCATTGCATCTAAAAGGTCCCTGAACTTCTTGCACACACGCACAAGGAAGTCAGATCGACGGTGGAGTTTGAAGCTGCAATTAGATCAATGACTGACAGGAGGTGTAGAATCTAAATTGCGGAAAGGTAATTTTATAAGTTTAAAATGTAACCCGCAATCCACAATCTGCGTTGCATAAGGATAATTGCGGAATACTATTTCTTTAATGTTAATTTTTACGTCCACAATCCAAAATTTGCATTGTGGAAGTATCGTTGTTGAAGACTAATTGCGGAAGGATAAATGTGGAAGGTAATGTATAGAACAAAGAAAAGGATCACACTTGTAACCCGCAATCCGCATTGCGGAAGGGTCACTATTGGAGGCTATTTGTAGAAGTTTAATTTGTTTATAGTCTAGATGATCCGCACAACCCGCAACCCGCACTTGTGGAAAGGTCCCTGCGAAAGGATAACTATGGAAGTAACAATAAACTTAGAAATAGGTTTAACAATGAATTGTTTTGAAAGGTATTTTGCTTCAAAATTGGATTCTGAGTTAAGGAAAGATTAATCGAACATCTAAATGTGAAGTTTGTGCAATAAACTCTCAAAGTTCAAACAATTCTCTCTCACTGTTAATTTTTTAATGATTTATCTGTAGATATATGCTATAGAAGATTTTTTTATTATTATGAAAATTGAGGTATGTTACATCTGGTATCAGAGCACGGTTTCAGCACTAGGTCTGAATCGACTCAACATGAAACTGCTACAGAAAACAACAAACTAACTCTTGTTTTATTTATTTTTTTAATACTATTACACACAACAAAGAGAAACACAAATATATTTTGTAGGAAACATTGCAGATGAAGAGATATCAGCAAAAGAGGAACGTCTCCCAGAATATCCTTTAAATAACCAAGAGGGTAACTTAAGGATGGAGAATTTTGGGTAGATCTAAATGTTTTTTTTTGACTAGGCGAATCAGCAACTGGGGACGGGCTTGGTACTTGCATGACACGGGGTCCAAGGATTTAATCCCGCTACCACTATAAACCTAGGTGTAACCATAGTGCCCAAACCATGGCACACGAGTAAATTTGGGGGGGATTTGAACACGAGACCTTCCATTTATAAACAATTCCATTTACCACTTGCTCTGCCCCCCCCCATGGGCACAGGTAGATCTAAATGTTAGTCATGATAATAAATTTGAATTAAAAAGAGGTGTTAATGAGTTAATATTTGAAATGACAAAGGTTAAAAAAGATAACAAGCGAATTCTAAAGGTTCAAGAAGAACTAAATACTATTCTGTTAGCAAAATCCCATAATGAAGAAAAATATAAAAATAAGGAATCTGAGCATGAAATGCCTAAAACTGCACCTTACAAACGTAAGGGTAGAAAGATGGAATTTTCTAGCCATAAACCTAACACTTCAAGTGAAGAGTCAGTTATACATCATAGGAAATAACAAGAGTCAAGCGAAAGCAGTACCGATAATAAGAAGAAAAGAAAATACAGACCCTATGAGGAAATATCTCGGGAGTTTAAGAAAATTAAACCACCCATGTTTAATGGGGAGGTTGAGAAGGGCGAAGAGACAGAGGCCTGGTTGTCCTGAATGAAAAAGTATTTTCAGATATATAACTACTCTGACAAGTTAAAAGAAAAAATGGCCATCTATAATCTGACCAGAAAGGAAGATATATGGTGGCAAGACATAAAGAAGGTTAAGGGTATACAATAGAGATATGTAACCTGGATCTTACTATGGGATCTTACTCATTTCCATTATAATGTTATTCTAGTTTCATTTTACTTGGTTTAATGATGATGTTATCTTAGTAAACTTATAGCCTTATTCTATTGTTTCTTTAGTTAACCCTACTTATTTAATTCTGTTTTTTTTTAATAATGTCTTTAATTACTATAATAATAAGCTTATAGTAATATATTCTATCTACTGTGTAAATAAATACACAGACTAAATATATATGTGTTTTCATCTTTCCTAGATACAGGTTTGTTTATGTTATTACATAGTACTCTGTCTAAGGAAAACATCTGGTATAGAGAGGAATAACATACTTATGATTAAATCTTATGAAATCTGTAAAAGGTGATAAAACACATTCATGCATACTTCATTTGATTCTTTATCTGAATTTAATCTAACCTACTCTACTAGAGTACTACCTTGAAAAAGGTGTGGACAAGTACAGTTAGGTATTTTCTTTAATCCATCAGTAAAACTAGAAATTATTCTAATAATTTATCCTAATATATATCTAATCCAACATTTGTCTATCTTTACATAGTAAAATATTTCATTTAACTAACCTAGCAACAACATAACAAAAGCATAACACATTATTGCTTAAACTCAATCCTTCTAGATGTAAATATGCAATTAGAAAGTAGATAAATCATGTGGAACTTGAAAATGTAGAAGAGGTGACAACAACTTAAGGAACCTCTTCCTCCCAACCAACTCCTTCAGATAGCTGAAATGCAAATCTTTGGACCCTCGAGCTTGTCTCTTGGTCCACCTGGTAGAAGTACTAGGTGAGAGATGTAGTTTAGTAATCCTCTGCAAATCTACTAAGTTTTCAGCAGTAAATCTTTTATGCATGCACCAGTATGAACTCAGCTTAGAATAGCTGCACTAGTTCAGATATTCAACACTTTTCACTCAAAACAAGCTTAAGCTATTCCCCTCCATCGAATTTTCTTGTACACTTTATTGACTCAGAATGTTCACAAGTGAAGAATAAGCAGCCTCAACTGTCTTCAATGGGAAGTTTTATTAGCATGCCTAGGTCTTTTGGGTCAGTTTTCACTTAATAAGACACCTTCTCTTGTTCCACTTTCTTGGGGAACATGACCAAAAAAATAGAGAAGTTTCCTCCTTCAACAGCTAGAAATAGTTTGAGGATGCTGCCAAGTGTCACTCTGCTGTCAACCCAGCCTACTCCACTAAGTGACTAGTAAAACACTCATTTATGTTTGGGTACCTACCAAAAGACCGAACACCTTGAGCAACTGCTTCACACAAATAGATCACAGATCAACACATGAATGTTTGTCACATGGTTAAAACCCTCGAGAGGGAAACAGTCCATGACACCAGCCAAATAGCTACTTGGAGCAATTTATTATGCAAAAGAAAGAAAGTTACATATGAGCTTCTCATAATCGATCAACTAGCCAAGGAACCTCCATGCTCTTTAAATAGAGATCATGGACCAATCAGGTATTAAGCCACAGATCAATGGTAGGTATGATCTAAGAGAAGTTGAACCATCGGATCACTCTATGTCTAGAACATATCATGACCATCGGATTAGAATATTTACAAATGCATACTAATGCATACTAAAGAAACACACTTTTACCTAATAGATATATTACACAAGTTGATCGTAACTAACTCCTAAGTGTCTAAATATCTTAACATCCCCCCTTAAGAACACCTCGGGATAGGATTAAAGGTTACAAAGTGACACTATTAGGAGAAGGAAGGAGGCATTAGAGCCTATCCCCCCTTAAGGACACATTCCTAAACTCATAACATAGACCAAAGTTTAGAAAACTTCACTTCTATAAGAGACTTGGTGAAGGTGTTTGCAACTTGATCATCTGTAGGGCAATAGAGCACTTCAATAACACGATTATGAACAAGATTTCTAATGAAGTGAATGTGTAGCTCAATGTGTTGTTGCGCTGATGTAGAACTGGATCTTTGGCAAGCTTGATGGCACTTTGATTGTTGCACCAAAGTGGAGTGGGCTGCTGCTACTCGAATCCAAACTCTAAAAGGATCTATTGAAGCCATAAAGCTTCCTGACTAGCATTAACTATGGCTCGATATTCTTCTTCTGTTGAAGAAAGAGCAAGAGATTTTTGTTTCTTACAAGCCCAAGTGACAGGTCCAGATCCTAGACTGAAAACATAACCTGCAGTAGACTTTCGATCATTAGGATCGCCGGCCCAATCAGAATCAGTGAAACCAACCAACAAAGGTTTCCCCCCTGTACTGTAATGAATCCCAAACTGAATTGTACCTTGAATATATTGAAGTATTCTTTTTTCTTCTTTCCACTAACTTTCATGAGGAGTTTACATATAATGGGAAACACGACCAACGACAAAGGAAAGGTTAGGACGGGAATGAGTCAAATATAAAAGACTACCAACAAGCTGACGATACAAGGTGGCATCTACTTCAAGGGAAGTACACATGGCCAAAAGTTTGACTCCAGACTAGAAGGGAGAAGGCGCTAGTTTACAATCTTCCATGTGGAAGCGACGAAGAAGGTCACAAGCATACTTATACTGGGAAAGAAAGATTCCTTCTTTGGTTTGCAAGACTTGGAGACCAAGAAAATAATGCAAATGTCCTAAGTCTGACATTTCAAAATTTTGCTTAAGACTGGATTTCACATGGGTTATAAGTTTAGGGTGACTACTAGTAAGGATAAAATCATCAACATAAAGAAAAAGTATGATGAGATGGTTTCCTACTTTCTTGGTATAGACATTGGGGTCAGAATGGCATCTAGAAGAACTAGTGTCAAGGAGAAAGCTATCCATTTTAGCATACCAAGCTCTAGGGGCTTGCTTAAGGCCATATAAAGATTTCTTAAGGAGACAGATAAGGCCAAAGTTATCCTGAACATATCTAGGAGGTTGTTCCATGTAAATTTTCTCCTGTAAATCACCATGTAAAAAGGAAGACTTGACATCCAGTTGATCGACTTTCCAGTTATGTAAGGTTGTAAGGGAAAGAACAAGGCAAATGGAATTCATTTTTGTGACAGGAGCAAAGGTTTCATTGTAGTCAATCCATTCAATTTGGGAAAAACCTTTGGCAACTAACCTTGCCTTAAGTCTTTCAACACTTCCATTTGATGCATACTTAGTTCTGTAGACCCATTTACATTTGAGAAGTTTTCTTCCTTCTGGAAGAGGAACAAGATATCAAGTATCGTTCGCCATTAAGGAATGATATTCTTCATCCATAGCTGCATCCCAATCTATATTTCCTGAAGCTTCTGCAAAATTTTATGGATCATGATTCTCGAAAACTTGAACCAAAAGAGAAGAGGCTCGCTGAAACTGAGAACGTTTTCGACGTTGGTGTCTAGGATCAATGACAAGATCACCAGCTGCTTGACATGTTGAACGGACCCATCGAGGAAGCATTGGTGTTGGTGCAATTGGAGGAACATGAGTAAGCGGAGGTGGATTTTCATCCTCACTATCATCATCAGAAACTGGACTTGGAAACCTCTCAAGGAAGTTGGAAGAAGAAGAAGAAGAAGGCACAATCGCTGAATCAGGCTCGTAGGACAACATATTTTCATTAAATTTAACATCTCTTCTAATGATTATATCATGTGAATGGTGTTGAAGAAGTCGATAACCTTTTACATATTCAGAATATCCAACAAATATGCACTTTTCACTTTTAGGCTGCAATGCTTTCCATTTTTCATCCAGAATGTGAGCCCATGCTTCACAACCAAACACATGAAAGTGACTTACATCTGGTTTAATTTTACTCCATGCTTCTTCTGGTGTTATACCTTGTCAAAATTTAGTGGGTGTGCAATTAACTATGTAATTTGCACAATTTATGGCCTCAGCCCAATATTTAAGACTTAGTCCCTTAGATTGGATCATACAATTAGCCATTTTTTTTAAAGCGCTGTTCTTCCGTTCAGCTACACCATTTTGTTGTGGTGTATATGGAATAGTGTGTTATTGTTGGATTCCTTGTTCAGTGCAGAAAGTAGTGAAATTGTTGTTAACTTATTCTCCTCCATTGTCAGATCTTAACTTAATAATTTGATGACCAAATTGTTTTTCAACAAGGGCCTTGTAGGCTAAGAACATGTTAAATACTTCACTCTTAAGTTTTAGGAAGTAAACCCAAGTGCGTCTAAAGAAGTAATCAATGAAAGTTAAGAAATATTTGAAACCAGAAAATGAAGAAGATGAAAGAGGGACACACAAGTAACTATGCAAAAGTTCCAAGGGAACCGAGGCGTGCCAAGAGGCACGTTTGTCAAAACTGTCTCGATGATGTTTTTCGAGTACACAACCAGAAAAAACACTATCCTTGCAAGATACCATCGAAAGATGAGTCACCATATTGTATTTACATAGTTATTGTAATGAGCGATAATTTAAGTGACCAAATCGCTCATGCCAAAGTTTTCTCAAGCTATCACTATGAGCAACAAAAACTGAAGGAAAAGGTAATGACCCAAAGTTGTTAAATTTGTACAACCTGGTAATATCATCAATAGTTCCGGTAGCAAGGACATTTTGAGGATTTTTAAAATCCTTGATTACAACTTGGTGAGGTGTAAACGTCACAGTTTTAACTTCACCTAAATGAGTAATTTGATAGACTAATAACAAATTGCAGGAAATTTTCTACTAGAATTGTTCTAGATCTTATAACACTTAGAGATCTATCTTCACCAACAAATATTTGTTTGATGTTACATTCATGCACAGTAGAAAATGTCACTTGATCCTTAGCCATATGATAAGATGCTCCAGAATCAATGAGCCATTCAATTGAAGTAGAAGAAGAAGATGCATTATAAGAGTAACCAGAAGCACAAAGTTCATGTCTATGAGAGGTAGCTTCTGAAGGCGAATCTAGAATGATGTGGTGCTTCTTCATTGCTGCTTCCAAGGCTGCTATCTTCTTGAAACACTTAGATTCATCATGATAATCTTTCCCACAAAAATTGCAATGATGCTCAGTATTCTTTCCTTTTGGCTTGGATCCTTTGCCATTTTTTAAAGAAGGAGTTGACTGAGAGGGTTTGGGACCCTTGTTGTTTGGCTTATTATTGCGAAAATTCTATTTCCTGAGAGGCTTGGACTTTTCTTTCTGTTGGGACAATAAGGATTTCCCAGATGTATCTGCATTGTTAATTATCCCAAGATGAATGAGCTTATATTTCTCTCTAATTAAGGAATCACAAAAGGATTCAAGACTAGGCTCTTGGTAGCTAGCTGTAGTCAATGATTTTTTCATGGAGTAGAATGTAGATACAAAAATAGAATATACAGGTCCAAGTTTGGAAAGAATATGATAAATACATTGTTTTCCTTCTTTCTTAATCTTGCATTCTTCACATAAGAGTCTAAGAGTTTTATACTTAGATAAATAGTCTTGAATGCATGAAAAGTCACTTGGATTCAAAGAAATCAACTCATTCTCAAGTTGATGACCTCAAATTTCATTGTGTTTACCAAACACAGATTCCAACTTTTCCCAAGCTTTATCAGGTTCATCAATTCCAGATATGTGGAATCACAAATTAGTAGAGATTGAAATCCCAATCAATCCACAAGCTTCATCACATATATTTTCCCATTTAATTTTCTTATAATCATCAGTGGGTTTTGTTTCTTTCCCTGAGGTAAATATGAAAAGTCCTCTACTTCGTAGAACATCCTCCATACGCGATTTCCATGAGAAATAGTTAGAACTTGTAAGTATAATATCACAAGGGGCAGCCATACTATAAAAGAATGGATGAAAGAATAGAAACTGACTACCTCGATGCAAAGAGCTCAAAAAATTAGGCTGTTTAAAAAAAACAACACTGAAAACTGATTCTGGATGATGAAGTTATGCTTGATTAAAGAAAATGTTGAAGATGTCCCCAATAGTGACGTGGCAGATATTAACTTGACCAACTAAAAAAAGAATGCCCTTCTTCCCAAGATTAACCTTTGATAATTACTTACAATAAAGTTTCTTTTTAAGTGAATCACTTTTGTAAAATAAGTGATGTTCACTTTTACAATAATGTTACTTTTAAATAGTGCGGCAATAAATTAAAAGATTTAAGTGACTCACTTTTTATTTTATTTTATTTAAGTGAGATGCACTTTTACAATAAGTAACTTGAAAATATAAATTGCATGCACTAAAAAGTAACTAGATAAGACTTGAATTCAAGACTTATCAAGGAATAAAACAAATTTGAACCAAGTGAGCTAAGTTTAAAAGGTACATAAAAGAATGGAAAGAGGAAGGGGGATTTTGTTTTTTTACTCTTCTCTATCGTTTTCCGTGCTTGCCTTTGTTTCCTGCAAATCACAAAAAATGAAAAACAAAAAACAAAAAAAAAAATTCCACACTATCCGTGGCGTTAGATCTTGGTTAGGTTACCCATAAAGTCTACGTTTACAAGTTTTCTCATTATTTCCGATTTTCCGCAGTCGCACAAGATGCATGGCAAAGAGCATACGAAGCTAAGAATACAAGAAAAAAAACTTTCCCTTACTGTTTCTGATTCGCCACGATCGCGCAAGGTGCATGACAAAGAGCATATGCATCCAGAGAAGGCAATAGTCTGAGACTAAAATTGTAAAGATTTTGCGATAAGGCAACAGTCCTCCTAGTAGAGTGCTCATGACATGGATTTTACGATAAGGGGTTTGTATTTGCTGTAATAATGTGAAAATGTTGCATACATATATTTTGTTATTATAATTACAAGTATTTCATTTAAAAAAACATTACAAAGGTGTTTTTTTACCTATTGTGGTAAACATCATGTTCTTCATATTCTCGTCGAGGCTCAACTTGTACAATCTGACCCTCTACATGCTCTGCAGTTGAAATATGGAGAAGTACAATTAATTTTCACCATATACAATGTTATATATAAAATTGTCGCATATTAATAAATTAATTACCAGGATTTGAAGCATGATCTTCGATTGATTGTTGTCCATCATCGACATTAAGGGGAGCATTGCTTTCCCGCTCAAAAGAAAATCAATATTTTATGTCAATTATTTCTTACAAATATATTGCACAAGTAATAAATATTTATTAAACTATATAGATTTTATATGCCTGTGCACTAGATGGATTACTAAAAGACTGTGTTTTCCTAGACAAGATTGTTCGGTGTTCAACAACAACTTCAAAGTCGTGTTGGAATCCAAGATTCAAGTCTTCCTCGGTACACACTTCTTTGAATTGGTCGACCTAAATTTTTGTATAATGTCATTAATTTTACATTTTACGGCACAATAAAACAAAAAATAATTTACGATTTATTATTTGGACGCATTATCAGTTTTTCGATACTTATAATTCATTTCGCCAAATTCGAATAACCACCAGGCCCAAGCTTGTGCTTACCAATTTTTTATAGTCTTGCCTTTGTGGCCTTTGATGTGTCTGACAACCTATGGAAGTGTTGAAATACGTTAGATTTTCCAAAATCAATATAAAAATTAAATATAATAAGGGTTAGAATTACATTGTGGAAAGTATTGTAAGCCTCCCTGTTCCTGGTGGTAGCTTTCCTTCTTTTCTCAAAGCCCTCTCCTTTTCATATTCCACTAAGTCTTTCCACTCTCTTATTGGAATCATCGGAGTGTGCTCATACCTATGGTTCCTGTTGATGAAATTGTCATTGATGCCAACATGGACTTGCAGTGGACCCATAGGTTATCATTTATTCCATCAAGTCCCACTTGCAGTGCCTTAGACTCCTTACAAAGTGGGTTTGAGCCTTGGACCCCTTACAGAGTGGGTTTGGGCCTTGAAGCACCTTTTACCTATTTGACAAGGTTTTTGTACCCACAAGGATGAATCTTGGAGCCACCACCTTGTTGAATATGCTGAAGACCCTACCGATCGTGTTGAAGACCCTGGAGATGGTCCTGAAGCCTTGATGGTCGATGACAAACCCTTATATGGGTTGGAGAGGCATTAAGGATCCATTATGTGGTCATTCATGCTCTGATGGTATCATAGTACCCCATGAGAAGAACCAACTACCCCATAGATGATGTCATGATGAAGATTGAACCTTGGAAGTCTCCTGGTGTGGTTGAAGAAGCCCTGATGAAGTACTTGGACCCACACTTAGTGGTTTGATGACCTTGCAACCCTTATTGTGTTCATGGAGCTCTTATATGATGATGATGACTTTGTATGGTCCTTGCCAAGATATGGAACCCCTAGTATGATGAAGAAGCCCATGGAACCCCTGATGAAGACCCTGATACCCTTGCAAAGGTCATGGAGACCACTAATTTCAGTTTACATGGTTAGATGTCATGATGATGTGGTATTTGGGGATTTAATGAAGTATGTTAGATTTTTATCATTTAATCTATCTGATCTAGGATATTATCTGAGAGAATAACATGTACAACAATAATCACAAGAGACAAGAGACACAAAGAGTTTTCCTCGAGGAAACCATAAATAAGAAAAACCTACAACTTCCTCAGAGATAGAATGGACACCAATAGAAAATGTAAAACGTAAAGATACAAAGATGATATCTGACAAATTTTCTCTCTCTCACTTGTGTGAGCTCCTCCTCTCTCACTCATGCACTACAGTTGAGTAAGTGTGTGTTCCAAATAGAGAGTCTCACTCTCTATTTATACCTTTTTACTTTTACAGGGCCGACCTCACTAGGAGTCTAATAACCCTAGGAGAGTCTAATAACCCTAATACCACTCAACTGTGGGGACTATTTGATGTAGGGGAATCATGGCATGTTAACAATGTGATGATTTGGTCACATGCTGTGGCATATTGTTGGACTGTTTTGATGAGTCATAGTTTATTAGCGGTGGTAGGAGTGATTGTGTATCATGACTCCCTACGTGGAGATCAAGCCACCGTTTGTTTGTTTGCAATAGGGACATTTTCATCATGCTTTATAGTTGTTTGTTTTTAGTTACAGGACCACTTAGTGTGTGGGGTTACAGTTTATCTTAAAGAGGCGGATTAGAGATTGAAGGGGGGTTTTGCTCTTCAGCATTAGATTTCCGAGTTTGCAGAGAGATGGATAGATCTGCGTCTAGTTTAGCTTGTAAATATTTTGAATAGACTGAAGCATAGAGATGATTTGTGTGTTTGTGTGTTTGCAGTGTTATTAGCCTCTATGCATTTACTATTTGAACTGTGAATCCGTGAAGAGCCGACTTTGGTGTTTTCCTGAACATCTGTGTATTTCTGTGAAATTATTGATTCAAGTGTTAAATCATTGCTTCAACAGATGAAATAGATTATAGATGCATGCATAGAAGTGTTAGGCTGATTAATATTAAATATTTTAGGTTGGATTGATCGATTCTATGATCAATCAATGCAACACGCATATTTTTTTCCATTAACAAGTTTTGTAGAGAATAAACAGTGGAGATTGAGTCTGCAGATGAAGATCTGACGAACCAAAAGAGATATGCAATAGAAGTTGTGAGGACGATAATAGATCTACAAGGATTTGTGAGATCCACACCAAACAATAGATTGAAGGTTGTGAAGAAGGCCGCAAAGATCTGATGGTTGGGAAAATTGTTGAAGAAAAGTTGCGGGGGAACAAATTTGGAAAGTTGACATCTTGCATCTCGTAACTTTCTTGTGAAAAAGATGTTGTAGAGGTAAAGTTGCGGGGGAGAAACATTGGGAGGTTGAAATATTGTATCTTGTAACCCACTTGCAGAAAGGTTGTTGCGGAGGCAAAATTGTGGGGAGGCAATTTTAGGGCATAATTTGGCCGAGGGATAAATTGGTAATCCTGCTAAGTGTAGGAGCCACCAGATCCTAGAGGCATTGGTTGGGTTGGTTGTGGTTGATCCCTCTTGCACTACTATTTCCCCGACTTACAATGGAGAGTTAGACTTAATGAATTTACATGAATTTATTATATTAATGACTCTCCCGATCGGAGGAATAAACATCTTTGTCAGGGTACAATGAAATACAATAAGAAATATACAAGTGAATACATTCTGAAGTTAAAAATAAATCAAAACCCCCTCTTAACTAGGAAGTATTCTCTTGACACAGTTCATCACCATAAGTCTTCATCATTGGATCATCATTAAATTTAGATCATCATCAAAGCTGGATCATCATCAACACTCTTACTGCTATCTCGAGTAAATGGTGCTATCTCTCAAATCTATTCGTCATAGGAAGCTATACAGAGCCAACCCTTTTTCATGTTGGATGTAGGTCTAGTATCCATGTAGGTATTCATCGATAGAGCCATCCCTTTTTCATGATGGATGTAAGTCTACAGTGACATCCCTTTTTCATGTTGGATGTAGTTCTACATCTATAGAGCCAGCCCTTTTTCATGATGGATGTAGTTCTACAGAGCCAACCCTTTTTCATGCTGGATGTATGCCCTGCCCTCTGCAAGGACTTTCTCTTCAGAGCCAACCATTTTTCATGTTGGTTATAGGCCTTTCCCTATGCAAGGAATTTCTCTACAGAGACATCCCTTTTTCATGTTGGATGTAGTTCTACAGAGCCAACCCTTTTTCATGTTGGATGTAGTTCTACAGAGCCAGCCCTTTTTCATGTTGGATGTAGGCCTTTCCATCTGTAAGGATTTTCTCTTCAAATAATCTCAGAGCACAAATCAGATACACATAACACAACATTCACATTCATTGGCATGTTATGACACACCTACTACCATCTGGGAAAGGCTTCAGCACTCAAATACACCGGCATGGTAGGACACACCTACTGCCATCTGGGAAGGGATCATGTGTATCACTTTCCCTTGGAGGGAACCTCGATCTGAAGAGTCACCAAGATTCTTTCTAAAGTACTCAAACTTCACTCTGGCCATTTCTAGTATAGAATCACATCAAGGCTGATTACATCCATGGATAACCTTCTAGGAATAGTTACATCCAAGGACAACCTACATGACTGATTACGTCTGAGCAACCTATGAGCTTCACCAATATTTTATGCTCAAACAACTTGTCTCATCGGCTATGCTAGAACTCATCTCTCCCGCTTTCGAGAGATATCGATTTGGATCACATATTGGAGCTTCACTGCTCCTCTATGCATCATACAAAAATGCAAGAAAAATAGTATCTTTCAAAAGAAACATACTACCTCACAACTAGTCATGTAAGTGGAAAAATATTTTTCCTCGACAGTACTCAGCACCATGTAGGAATCCATCCTACCAAACCAGTAGCCCATACTAGATCCCAAACTGAAGAAGCAACCCAAGGTGCTCTTATTCTCAATGGCGCTACCAATCCGAATCAACATAACCATTTAGGTTAGTCTTCTGATTCGTATCATACTTGATTCCATATTCAACTGTACCCTTCAGGTACGTCACTGCATGCTTTGTAATCAGGTGATCATGTCTCAGATCCGTTAGGAACATCAATGAAGAAAACATCTGATGATACATCATGGCATCAACTGTTTCTGATGAAGCATCACTCAATAGCTTCAGGTTCGATGCTATAGGTGTGGCCATGGCCTTGCAGTCCATCATCCCTAACCTATTCAGGATCTCCATTACATACTTCCCTTGTCCAAGGGAGATTCCATCTACATTATGCCACAAATCCATTCCTAGAAAGTAGTGAATCATACCCAAGTTCTTCATCTTGAAATCGATGGCAAGTATCCTTCTTGCAATTTTAATGAGTTCCTCTTTTCCTATCAGGAACAGGTCATCAACATATAACAGGAACATCACTAGTATTATACCTTCAACCTTGAAGCAAAGGTTGGAATCCGCTTTACTCTCAGTATATCCTAGAGCCATTAGTAATCTATCGATCCTATCATACCATGTCAAACCTCAACATCTTCTACAGTCACTCCCTCTGAAGCAGAGCATCATTCTCCCTCTACCTTTCGTACTCTATGTATTGAAACATTATGTAATGGAGTGATAAGTAGCTTTCTCTGCTACTAATATTCTATGTATCCATTTAGGGTCACTAAATACCAATATCCTCTATGTTGAACCTTTTCAAAATTTCTTCTCGCACCCATATGTGATATTTTCATCCTCTATAGGATTCCATCTTCAATCTTGTAGAAAAGGTTAAGATACTCATCACTCTACGTGATCTTCAAGCTGCTCATGTAGGTGTTATCGCATGGGTGCCTTCTGATCTCGTACAAGTCCTTATTTAACTTGCACACATGAGTCTACCTGTCATGTGTCTTAACTCCCACTGGATACAAATGTCTCTTCGTAGTTTATGCCTTCTTTCCGTGAGAAGCCTCGTGCTACAAATCTTTCCTTGTATCTCACGATGTTTCCATTTACTACATAGTGGATCTTGTAGTTCCACATGGAAAACACTACATACTTCCCTTCAGGTCTCGATACCACATCCTAGACATCATTTTTCTTGAACTGGTACTTTCCTTCCCTTTCTTCTTGGATACTTATTCATACCTAGAAGGCTCTGCATCAATGATGTCGCTCAACATAACTAGATTGTGTTTGAGGCCTCTTGCTTTCCTTGGATTATTCTTCATCTACCGTTCTTTTTATATTCTTATGAACCTCTTTATTTCGTTATGAAAGCTTCTCGGTTCATCTTCGTGTATGCTTATTGCAGTGAATCTTGAACTGTTGTCACTTGTTCTTTGGAACAAGTCTCGTCCTTATTTTCTTGTAGGCAATTATACACGATCTTTCCTATAAGTCAAATGCAATAGTTGTATGGTTAGAAACATTTCATAAGGAATATTCATAATGAAAAATTATTATGCATAAAGATATAATCATGCAACTATTTTAGTCAATACAACATTCATCCATATCTCGTATACATAGAAACTTTCTAGATTCCTTCCATCTCTACCATGACATCATTGAGATTGTACAATTAATCCAATATGTTAGCAAAGAGGTTTCATTCTAGATAAGTATCAATGGAGTGTTGTATAGCACCATGGGATACTTACCCGTCACATGCATATTAGTAGTATATTGTCATTAATGCAGTCATTCTATCATGCATACTACATTTCATAATATAAACAACTGGATATGTAGGGAAAGAAAATTTAAATACTTATCTTTATTTGTTTCATGGGTAGACTCCTTCTTGAGCCTTTAGCTTCATCATCTTCTTCATTCATAACATCATCATTTCTTATCCAAATGCTAATATGGATAAGAGGTTCTTCAAGAATTGAGTCCTTCATATTCCTCATCACTTGAGGGATATTATTTGAATCGTAAGAGCTTGATATTCAATTGCTCCCATCTTCTCTTCTCTTATTATGAGTCGCGCTTCTTCTTGTGAGCACTATTCCTAGAGTTTGCTGAAGGTAATCACTTCCTTCTGGCACACATTCCTTGAGTGAATGAATGCCATGATATTGGGAGGCCATTCAAGGTGGTTATAACAATATCTTATTATTCTTCGATTGCTTTGTCATAGAATCAAACACTTCCTTTTTCTGTCTTCAAGGATTACAAATGAGGGCTGAGATGATCTTTAATAGAATCTACAATGATTCTCCTGGCTATATCCTTAGCCTCACCTCCCTCTGGCTCTTAGAACTTCCTTACTGAATTACTGATCTAGGCCAATTTATTCAAGGATCACGGAGTTCCTATACTTCCATACTTGGAAGTTGTCAGCTTCACCAAGCTAGTCATCAATCTGGTGTGATTAGTCATTTTGAAATGAGAACCTCAAATATAAATATAAAATGATTAGATCTTACCGATTTGAGGTGTTCGTCCTGGTTCCGAAGCTAGATGATCTAGGGTTTGTCAGAGAAACCCTAATTTTAAAAAATTGGATTCTTTTAGATATAATTGGATAAAAAGATGTGCCACCTAAAGGCGAGATGAGCAACATACTCATTATCCTAAAACTATGATTAGAACTTCAAAAATATCTGATGCCCTAGTTTTCTTCACTTTCTTATGCAGAATATTCCTGATATTGTTTCTATGGTATCTCTGAAATTAATGCTCCTTTGTGTCTGAAAATTTATACTAAGGTTTCCTCATCTGTCCTCTTTCCAACACCACAGGTTTGAGCAGAATTGGTTTCACCAATTGGGAATTATGAGTGTTTTCCCAAGGTGAATTATTTAAGCATTGTTCAACATAGTTAACTTGTACAGAGTTCCACGTGTCAGAGTTTCTACTTTGGGGTCTGAAACTTTTACCACAGAAAGTATAGTCCTTCCCTATCCAAAACATCTTTCTAAATTTCATTTGGACATTCATAGCCAGAGATATAGAAATTATCCCAAGGTGTCCTGTTTAGGGATGAATCCCGGGAGAGGCTGGAACTGTGATTTGGAAGAAATCATATCTCCCAGAATATAGTGAATATGAAGCTGAAACTTTTACATAGGGTCCATCAGAAATTTATCTTCATCTTTTAAAATTTTTGTCTCCTGATCCTTCTCTAATATCTAGATATAGAGAATGTACCAAAACTTCTGGTTTTAGTATTTTAGGGTTTCTCCTGAGGCATGAAACCATAATTTCCATTAGCTACCATTGCAACTATATTTTCAGCTGTACAGTGAAGCTTCTTTGATTCATATACTAATGAGAAACTCAAATTGAAATACAAGAGATTTAGATCTTACCAATTTGAGATTCCTGAACTGGATCTGGAGCTGATCTTTTGATTTTCCAGTCCATGGTCAAATTAGGGTTTGACTTTCCTGGAGTTTTACCCAACCAAAATCTTCAATCTTGGTCTCTAAATTTTGATTTTGAGGAGGAGAGAAATCCTATGTTAGGCTCACTCAAAAATTTCTCTTCTATGAAAATCCCTAATTTCTCATTGTAGTGACATGTCAAATACTAAAAAATGGCCGGAATCAAATTCTGCTTCGACAGAAAGATGTGCCTTCAATGGAGACTTAGCCTAGCCTCCTTTTGTTGATGATCTATGGAGAGAGACCCTAAGAGTAAGAATCCCGAGCTTTTGCAGCTACACAACCTCTTCTTCTCATGTTAGCTCTGATACCATGTTATATTTTTATCATTTAAACTATATGATCTAGGATCTTATCTAAGAGAATAACATGCACAGAAATAATCACAAGAGACAAGAGATAGAAAGAGTTTTCCTTGGGGAAACCATAAAGGAGAAAACCTTGCAACTTCATCAGAGATATAGTGAGCACCAGTAGAAAAATAAAAACCCAAAGATACAAAGATGATCTCCGATAGCTGTTCTCTCTCTCACTTGTGCGAGCTCATCCTCTCTCACTCATGCGCTATAGTTGAATGAGTGTGTGTTCTAAATAGAGAGTCTCACTTTCTATTTATACTTTTTTACTTTTACAGGGACAACTTTACTAGGAGAGTCTAATAACCCTAATACCACTCAACTATGGGGACTATTTCCTCGACTTACAGCAGAGGGTTACCCTCAATGAATTTACATGAATTTATTATATTAATGAATCTCTTGATCAGAGGAATAAACATCTCCGTCAGGGTACAATGAAATACAATAAGAAATATACAAGTGAATACATTTCGAAGTTACAAATACATCAACAAAGTCATGAAATCTTGTGAATAACTTGATTCCTATTTATTTCATTTGATGTGGTCATGGAACCCAAACACATATTGGATTGATGATGGTCCATTTAGTGACAAGCTTACAGCCCATGATGGCACCTTGCACATGGAATGCCATTAAAATACCTAGTGGCTTGATGCAGCCCTATGAATTTGTGGATGACACACTCCCATGAATTTTAAATGATATGGTTAACTTTGAAGGATGCTTTAAAATAAAAATACATAAAAATACATAAGGCTGACCATTGAGGCCCGGTAAGAAAAATAACAAAAATACATAAGGTTGACCATTGAAGTGGTAAGAAGTTGGAAATCATTGGTCATACATATGGCTTATGTGGTGGTCACCCTATTATATGGAAAAGAAAATACATGCAATTATTTGGTAATGTTTGACCATTGAAGTGGTAAGAAGTTTGTGTGCCAATTAAAAGTCAAATTAAAAATTCAAATTTCAATTTTTAATTAAAAATTAAAATTATTACCACTCTTACCTTTGAAGACAAGTCGCCCAACATGAAACATGTCCACTTTAATGTGCATATAAACACATCCAAAAACAGTCAATGATAGATGTAGGTAGAAGTGAATTCATGTATATTGGTCTGAAACTTTTTTCGCAGCAGTAGAGGGGCAATTCGTTTTTACAGTGAAAATTTTGGGCCTCTTCACTAAAATTGGTATAACTTGCTCATACGGAATCAGAATTACAAAATTCTTGGCTAGTTGGAAATATTGTTATGAGGGCTATGTGATGAAATGATCTATGCTTTCTTTTGGTTTTTCTAATTTTTCTTCATCTTGTGATCTTCAGAAAGGTATGGTCCATTTTTCTGGGTTTCTTTTATGATGACACATATCTCTCATGGATAGAATTCATCTTTGATCTTAGTATGTGAGCCTCTATCTTGATATATCTATTTGGAGTCATTATGAGGTAATGATTATGATGTTTCATACTTTTATGCTATTATACGATACACTTTATGATGATAATGCATGTGATAATGATGTACACTCTATGATGTTGATGCACTCATATACAATATGATGTACATGCATACCATAGTGTGATGACACTCTCCTATGCAATATGATGTATACTTGATGTTGATGATGCACACACAGTGCAAACTGAGATGATAAGGATGCATACCCTATGACGATGATGCATTCCTATGATGATGATGCATGACGATGCATGCCATATGTTTAGTGAAAGCAAAGCAGAATTACTTGTTCAGTAATTATGTATGGTGAGGTGTATAATGATGTGCATGAGTAGTGTTTGTAAGTGAAATGAATTATCAGTATATAGTGATGACTCAATAGATGACCAACAATAGAGATGAGTAGCGGAGATGAGCATAAGAGATGAGCATCAGATATGAGCAACAGTGATGAGCAATAGTGATGGGGAGATTGACCAGTAGAGTGATGAGTAGAGGATGTTTGTGCAGTAGAGCCATATTATTACTTGCAATAAGAATCTTGCACTTGAGGATTAGACTCCTCAAGCCCTTCTTAGTTGGAGCTAAGAAAACTAGGATGGGTCTTGTTATGAGAGTTGGTGATTTTTTCATCAGTTGGTGTTGATTGTCATCGAGAATATTGTTGTCATGCATGTATGATAAATCAAGATAAAAATTCCATATATTCTTGTGTCTCTTTTTATGCGCTGTTGTTCTTATGACTCATGATGAATTTTATCATGAAATTGATGACATAATGATTGATATGCTCTAATTGATAAAAGGAAGGTAAAAAGTTTAAAATTGCTCATACACTGATTCACCCCCCTATTAGTGTGTCCATTGTGTCCAACAATTTGTATCAAAGTAGGCCTTCATCACAAGCCTATCAATCTTGAAGGAGATCCATGGAAACAAAATGGAAGATAAAAAAGAGTCATCAAGCAATTACGTGCCTGTACTTGATGTGACATATTATTTCAGTTGGAGGAGAAAGATGAAGGAATATCTGAAGAAGTTTGGCATTTGGGATAATGTGATCAATCCACCCACTCCATCAAATAAGAAAGGAAAATCAACTGAACAGAAGGAAGCAAAGAAGGACAATACTACAATCTTGAAGTTCCTCATGGATGGACTTCCCAACTCAATAAAGGAAACTGCAGGGAAGTACACTTCATCCTATGATCTATGGTTCAAGCTAGAAAGTGAGTATCAGAAGGAAATACCAAAACCCAAAAAGACAGATCAAGAATAAGAAGAAAAGCCCCCAGAAGAGATCAATCAAGAAGAAGAGAAGAAAGAACAAGACTCCAATAAAGGTATGAAATCTTGTGAATGTAATGATAGTTTGTGTGATGAAATTGAGAAAGTTATTGCAGATGATGATTAATAACTATCAAAGGATTCACATGAGATACATCTCACATTTCTAAATATTTGGATCTCAGTGCCAACTAGTTTCTCAACATAGTAAATCTGAACCAAAGTGACTTCACAAAGTTCAAAAATAAAATCTTGGACTCCTTGTGTCACGTCCCCGTCCCTCAACCGGCGAAGAGGACGCGACCAACACAACAACACAGCCGGGCAAGATGCCCAATGAACATAAACATAAAACAAATGCTGGAATTAAGCATACATAGATGCATTTATCTTCATTCATACAGCGGAAGCAAACACACATTCCAGCAATCACATGTTTATCATAATTCATCAATATTTATATAGAGATGCAGTAAACAGCAGCACTTATCTTTCAATGAAGAATTCACCCGCAACCAGCTACGTCGCTGCAACGTTCCACCCAACCATAGGCCAGCTTGCTCATCAATCTCTCAGCAACGCTGCCACCCCCGAGCTGGGCATGATTCCTCCGAAATAAGGGTCAATTGTAGGCTTATACATAGCCAAGGGGACACATAACAGCCAAACCAACACTGCTGGGTTTCACAGGCTTTCAACAGACAAGCCAAGCCAGCACAGTCCAAGGTTCAACCACTGCATACCAGCAGCCAAACAATCCCTTCACAGCTCTGTGAAGAAGTCATAAACAACAGGGGCCAGCCCCAACAATGGAGGAGCACAGCTCAAGTCCAAGGGACAACCCAGAGTTGGTTTTGGCCCTAACGTGGCCAAAACAGCTCAACCACAACATCCCAAACCAGGGAAACAATAACAACAGCCCAATTTCAAAGTAAAACAGTGGCAACTATGCACAGTCCCATAACACAGAAACTCAGCCCATGAATTGGAAACCCACAGTGGCTCAAAACGAAATTGGAACCCACAGCTGACACAAATTCATGGGGAAGACAACAACCCCAAAACATGACAGTGAGCACGGCTCTCACAAGAGGGAAAACGACCCAAACACCCTGTGCGTGAGGAAGAAATTATGCCCAACAGCAAAATGCACGGGAAAGACCTACCCGATTTCTCTGCGTGAGGAGAAAACAACTCCGATTTTGCCCATGGATGAACAAAACAACAGCAAGGACGTGAATTACAGTGCGTGGGTGCTTCAGCAACTTGTGGAACCAAGGAAATGTCTGCGTGAGACCAAAATCACCCAATTTCTGTGCATGAGGAGCCAACAGACCAAAAATCGTGGGGAGAGTGAAAACTGACCAGGGAAGAGTGCGTGAGGGTGAAGAATGGGCAACTTGGGTGGAGTGGGCAATTGGGTAAGGCTGACAGCCTCCCACAACCACCACCACTTCAGCAATAAATGCCCTCAGCCATAACTCCTCAACCACCAGCTGAGCATTAAAGAGGTTGACAAGGTTGGAAAATCAACAAGGTGACAAACAACAAAAGTGGCAAAACCACAAGGTAATAAAACATGGGTTTTTCCCATAACCAAGGTTTGACATCCCCCACCCCTTATCCTTTGGAACCATGCCCTTTTCATTCAACGTTGCACTGCCGTAGCTGGTTGTGGTTTTAGTTTAATTGATGTGCGGGTTTACATGATGCCGAATTATAATGTGCCTTATAGCACGAGATGCCACCGGCAATTATCCCCATTTCCGAAACATACACAACAAAATCGATGGTGGGGCTTTTGCCTTGAGCTCCTCACCACGATTAATTACAATATATACATCATGCAAACGGGGTCGAAACCGGGGACATGACACCTTGAATGAATATCAGCAGAAGACCATGACAATGAAAGTGTTGTTTGTGAAGCTCAAAAATAAGGACAAATATTTATGGGATCAAATGAAAGACACAGATGTTGAAGTTGAAAAACTAAAGACTGAATTGATCATCCAAAAGGAAGAATCATAAGAGCCTGCTGAAGAGCTTGAAGAAACTAGAGAGGTCAATCATGATCTAAAGACTCAACTAGATGAAGCCAAGAGGATAGAGGAAATCTTGAAGATTTAGCTGGAAGAAAAGGAGGATACAATCTAGAAGCTGGAAATGGAGGTAGTTGGTTTTAGGAAGAAAGGTAAGAAGAATGAATCTTTATTTAGGTTCAAGAATAGTTCAGTTGTCCTAGATAAGATCTTGGATTTCCAGATATCTCCACTTGACAAGACTGGTCTTGGTTACAAGAAGGAGAAAGAAAAATATGAAGATGACGCTTGGTATCCCAAGACTCCAGAAGTAGGTCCATCAACATCCAAATATGCTCCCCATGCACCTGCACACGACAACAAAGACCCTGGTAATTCAAGGATGCATCAAGACGCAAGATCTATTCCTAAAGGAAAGTTTAGAAAATAAAAGGTTCCAAGATGGAACCAAAGTCCCAGGTATGAAAGTGGATTCAATGGTTATTGTTATTTTTGTTCTAACTTTGGTCATACAGAGGTGGATTGTAGACTCTATGGAGGAAGAAGTGGTGGAAATCCCAATGACTCAGTTAGACGTTGGACATGTAACCAAGTAGCACATGTTGTTGCCACATGTCACACATTGAGATGCTACACATGTAGTGGGTTTGGTCACAAAGCCCAAGAATGTGCAAGTCAAAGTAGTCAACCAAGGAAGATTCCTTCCTACACATCAATAAGAAGAACCATTGAACCATGGAAGAAGACCAATGCAAGAAGATTTAAAGATCATAAGACAAAGGCCTACATTCATGGACACTCTCAGGAATGGAGACATGAATTTGATCAAAGAAGTGTTGAAAGTTCCAACAACTCAGTGAGGTGCTGGACATGAAACCATGTTGGTCACATTCATGCATATTATCATACGATGAGATGTTATAGTTGTAGTGGAGTTGGGCACAAAGCTCAAGATTGTAGGAGTACACAGAAACAACCCTTGAGAATTTTCCTATGCAGCTCATTAAGGAAAGCCAATACAGATGAAGGAACAGATATTGAAAGAACAGATGCCAAAAAGCAAGTATGGATGAAGAAGACTAAGCAGTTGCAGATAGGAGAGATTGATCAAAGTAGGGAAGATGGCTGCCGCATGACAAGCTAAGTGTAAGGTCTCTCGAATACGTTAACACACCTTGAGTTCATGAGGCTAGAGAATGAACTCAAAGAAGAAAGGATGATTACTCGAGGAATATAGAAAGGTCCTAGGATCGTGCATATTGATAGGGGGAGCAATGACCAGTGATCAATGATTTTAGATATAGGTATGTGCACACCCTTTGTCATTGATGCCAAAGGGGGAGAGATGAATAAAAATGGGAATATGCTAATAGGGGAAGCATGAGTTGTTGTAATCAATGGCAAAGGGGTAGATTGTTGATGAAATTATCATTGATTCCAACATGGACTTGTAGTGGCCCCACAGGTTGTCATTGATTCCACAAAGTCCTACTTGCAGTGCCTTAGACCCCTTACAAAGTGGGTTTGAGCCTTGGACCCCTTATAGAGTGGGTTTGTTCCTTGAAGCACCTCTTACCTAGTTGACAAGGTCCTTGTACCCACAAGAATGAATCTTGGAGTAACAACCTTGTTGAAGATGCTGAAGACCCTACCGATGGTGCTAAAGACCCTAGATATTGCCTTGAAGTCTTGATGGATGATGGAGAACCCCTGGATGGTTTGGAGAAGCATTAATGACCCATTATGTGTTCATTCATGCTCTAATGGTATCATAGTACCCCATGAGAAGAACCAGCTACCCCACATATGATGTCATGATGAATATTGACTGTTGGAAGTCTCCTGGTGTGGTTTAGGTTGCTGAAGAAGCCTATGAAGCCTATTTATTGTTGAAGAATCCCTGATGAATTACTTGGACCCACACTTAGTGGTTTGATAGCATTGTAACCCTTACTGTATTCATGGAGATCTTATATGATGATGATGACCTTGTATGGTCCTTGATAGGTTATGGAATCCTTGGTATGATGAAGAATCCCATGGAACTCCTAATGAAGACCTTGGTACCCTTGCAAAGGTCATGGAGCCCACTAATTGCACTTTAAATGGTTAGATGTCATGCTGATGTGGTATTTGGTGACCTAATAAAGTCATGGAACCTTGTTAAGACCTTAATGTCCATTGCTTGTACTTGATGTGGTTAAGGCACCCAAACACATATTGGATTGATGATGGTACGTTTAGTGACAAGCTTGAATCCGATGATGGAACCTTACACATGGCATGCCATTAAAATCCCTAGTGGCTTGATGCAACCCTATGAATATGTGGAGGGCACACTCCCATGAATTTTAAATGATGTGTTTGAGTTTGAAGGATGCTTTAAAATAAAAATAATAAAAATACACAAGGTTGACCATTGAGGTGGTAAGAAAGAATAACAAAAATACATAAGGTTGACCATTGAAGTTGTAAGAAGTTTGAAATAAATGGTCATACATATGGCTTATGTGGTGGTCACCCTATTATATGAAAAATAAAATACATGCAATTCGACCATTGAATTGGTAAGAAGTTTGTGTGACAATTAAAAGTCAAATCATACAAATTAAAATTCTTACCACTCTTACCTTTGAAGAAAAGTTATCCAACATGAAATATATCCACTTTAATGAGTATATAAACACATCCAAAAATAGTCAACGATGGATGAAGGTGGAAGTGAATTTCTGGATATTGGTTCAAGGTTTTTTTCGCAGAAGCGCAGGAGCAATTCGTTTTTACAGTGAAATTTTTGGGCATCTTCACTAAAATTGGCATAAATTTCTCATACGGAATCATAATTACAAAATTCTTGGTTCGTTGGAAATATTGTTACAAGGGATATGTGATGATATGATATAAGTTTCTTTTGGTTTTTATACATTTTCTTCATATTGTGATCTTAGGAAAGGTGTGGTTCATTCTTTTGGGTTTCTCTTGTGATGGCACATATCTCTCATGGATAGAGTTCATCTTTTATCTTAGTATGTGAGCCTCTATATTGATATATTTATTTGGATTCATTATGAGGTTATGATTATGATGTTTCATACCTTTATTCTATGATATGATACAATTTATGATGATAATGCGTGTGATAATGATGTACACTCTATGATGTTGATGCACTCCTATACAATATGATGTGCATGCATACCATAGTGTGATGATTCTCTCCTATGAACTATGATGTATGCTTGATGTTGATGATGCATACATGGTGCAAATTGAGATGATGATGATGGATATTTGATGATGAGGATTCATACCCTATGATGATGATGCATGATGATGCATGTCTTATGTTCAATGAAAGCATAGTAGAATTAGTTATTCAGTAATTGTGTATGATGAGGTGTACAATGATGTGCATGAGCAGTGAAGTGAATTATTAGTATATAGTGATGACTTAACAAATGACTAACGGTAGAGATGAGTAGTAGACATGAGCAACAGTGATGAGCATCATAGATGAGCAATAGTGATGTGCATATTGACCAAAGATTGATGTGCAGAGTAGAGTTTGGTTGTGCAGTAGAGCCATATGATTGCTTGAAAGAAGAATCTTGCACTTGAGGATTGGAATCCTCAAACCCTTCTTAGTTGGAGCGAAGAAAACCAGGCTGGGCCTTGTTATGAGAATTGGTTCTCTTTTCATCAGTTGGTGTTGATTGTAATCGAGAAGATTGTTATCTTCCATGTACAATAAATAAAGATCAAACATACATATATTATTGTGTATCTTTTGATGTGATGTTGTGCTTATGAATCACGATGAATTTTTTTAAGCAATTGATGAAATAGTGATTGATATGCTCTGATTGACTAAAATAAGCTAAAATTTTTAAAATTGTTCACACATGGATTCACCCCTCCTCTCAGTGTGGCCATTGTGTCCAATAGTTACTTTCTGGGTGAACCCTATATTAGTCTCGAACAATATTCATATGTTTTCTATCCTTCTTTAGGACCGTGGCTTGATCAAAGGTCTCGTTGTCGAACAAGCCAACCAAACGATTAGTGAGATCATCCTTAAAAAAATTTGTTTGTCTATCCCACCTCATGCAGATGGTGGGTCTAAAAATATCCAAGGACAAATCATTTAGAAAAACATCATTTCCTGCAAAATGATCATGCCATCATCACTTGAAAAAATGTTTTATCGTTATATTACAATCAAATTATAAACACTAACTTGAACAATATATAATTACCTAGGCTATTCTCTATCTTTATTGGAATGATTTCTTCATCCACCCAAAATATTGCATGTATTGTACCCGTGCTAGTGACATGGAAATATCCAAGAAAGTTTGCTTCAACATTAGCAATACTAGAAATCTCTGCCTCCACCCCTTATTCTGCATGATCCGGTGTGCGTCGGTCACTAGAAGGTGCACTCTCTGCTGGCCTTGGGGGTGTCACAGAATGTGTTTCCCACTGTTTAGTTGATAACAATGGTGCATGATTTGATGTATTTATAATGTGATGATTGATCTCCACGAGCATCATTGGGTCCAACACCGTCTTGACCACTAGTGTGTGGTTGCATAAAATCCTGTAAATACAAACAATATTTTATAAGTTCACTATCATATAAAAGTAAAAATTATAAAGTTCTAAATCAATTTATAATATGATTCAAGATTCCACAACTTACTTGCAAGGCATGATATCTCTTTACCAACACTTCAACCTTGGATTTAATTTCTTCTGTCTGCGGAATAATAAATAACAGCCGAAGGATATCCTCATTGATTTTTCAAGGTATTCTCTATAACCTTAATCAGGTCTAGTGAATAACCAATGTCATCATTGTGAAACAACTCACGCACATCAAAAGCTATTGATTTTTGTGATGTTGTTTCATACAATGAATACTTGTTTTGGAATAAAAATATATAAAACATTACTGACATGAAAGCAATAGACCGAGGAAAAAAGTATATTAACAAAACATATCTATCACGATATAAGATTCCTAAAATTACAACTAGGTTTACCTGATTCCTGGATGATGGTTTCATCTGGTCCACAGCTAGGGACTTTCCCTGATCATCCACCTGCAAAAAAGAAGTAGAAAACATTATCATAATGAAATCAGTATACACACGAAAAATACATAACAAAAAAAAAATTATGCTACATATTATATTGGAACAATTTTGACGTATTTAAATTGTATAATTAAAATCAGGCTTAGATGTTTCCCTGAGGTTGCTCTCATCTGATCAACAGCTGGGTGGCTTCCCCAATCAACACTCTGCCTCAAATATAGATAACATTATATAAAACAAACGAATATACTCAAGAAAAAACACAACAACAAAACTTTTTGTACATATTAAATTTGTACAATGGCATTGATGTATTCATGCCGTCTCGAGATAGGTCTGGTATCATTTACTATGAGGGAGGTGCCCCTTACAGTCCTGCATAAAAAAATAGAAAAAATTACCTAAACAAAACCAAAATACTCATTGAAACAACTCTTTTTTCAAATTATATTTGTACTATTACAAAGATGTATACCTGTTGCTTCGAGGAAGTTGTAATCCTCTGACCAGCTGTTGGAGAGATTCCTCGATCACTATTGTGCAAACTAAATATAGAAAATTTAAAAAAAGTTATAACAATTGATTAACCAAAAATCCTTAAGATGTTAAATTAATTAATAAAAGGTTGGGTAAATTGTTGAATGTCCCACTTCCATAGTAACCGTGTTTGTATCTACTCAATTCAAATTGTAATTAATAAGCAACTCTTACCCTCCAGCTATTGATTTAATGGCACATACAAATACACGGTTTTCTTCATGTCCCTCAAATATGCAGTTGGCTTGCTTAAGTGTAGACCCTTTTTGTGTACTGTTTACAAACCATGCAATATTCCCAATGGCATTTGACCTTCCATCAATGTACAACGTTTCTCCTTTGTTTTGATATTTGTCTTTCGGTTGTAAATAATTTTCTAACAACCCATATCTAGGAATAATTCGTGCATATTAAACTAGGCACATCCAATATTTGTAGTTATAACATGATCCAACATACTCCATCAATTTTGTACATCTACCATAACTGACCTTTATGTAATACATGCAAAACAACCCCAAACCTTGTAATAACGACGATGCAATTCGATATATCCTCTCATTCACATAAAAATATGTGTTCAATTGAGGAATATCGCTAGGTACCTATTATTTCACTGGATGTTTGTACCTTAAGGGAACCTCGAAGTTGACTATTGTCTCATCATCATAGGAACATGACCCCCCTTTCAACGAGAAAAAATTACATTAGTTTATGGAATTTTCTTATGATATTATGACATCTACTTGATATATCCCTTGTAGACCTCCTGGATGTCTCACTTTCATCTAGCCTTCCTAAACTCCCCTCACTCGAGGAAGACAGGTTTGACAAATACATGTTTGGTTCTACCTGTACCATGGGAAAAAAGTTCAAATAGGACCTTGTTGGATATGCATAGTTCATATAATAAAATTACAAGGAATTAAGGCATTCATTTTCCACTATCATCATACACAACTAGCATATGTCCCCCAATCTTGAAAATGCTTATCTTGACCAAGGTGTACCGTAAAGGTGGACAAACGGCTGATTTCACCCATAGGGCCAAAAAGACCAATGAATTTAATATATTCTCTTTCTCAAGTTATATTGTCACATATATTTTTATCATCATTGTATAAGAAGACGTAAATAACAAAGGAAGATCTAGAAAAGTACTGTTGTAATAAATTCATAGATAATTTTCATCTCTTTCAACTTTAACACTCCACTTGTCACTAGGTTAAAGTTGGTCCTTGAGATGAGTTATCAATTCCAATCATACAAAACATAAACAATAAAAAAATTACAATGAAGTTTAAATAATGAATAGTAATTAAAGAACAATAATAATGCTAGATAGATCTGGTTTGGATCTGCCTTATACTCATACATTCTTTTGAGTCAGCTCTTGTCTCCATAAGGGCAAGTAGTTAGAATACATACCTTCAGAGAGAGAGAGAGAGAGTTAGAGTGTTGATGGTTTAGGTTCACATTTCACGGTTAGAGCTCACGAGTTGGAGATCACGGTTCACAATTCACAACACGATTCTAGAATCCCTAGAAGAGGTACCATATGACCTTTGGTACCCTACTTTAAGTGTACTAAGCTTCACGCATCCAACAAATATCAGATCTACACTTTTTTCATGCCAAGATACTCCAAGAGTGAAGTTATGAACATAATATATAAACTTGGCATGTGTTCTAGAATGGTCACTTAGGAAACCCTATGTTTGAGGGTGGTTACCATAATAAAACATAAAATAACGTTGAGTACACTTAGAGTAGGTTACCAAAGGTCATGTGGTCACATAATAATAAAACAATAAAGGTAATAAAATTAAGTAATCATACCAAAGGTGGTTAAGGTACCACACACAATAAGGGCGCTAGGACCAAATAGAAGCTGAAGGGCCATGAGTCAACAAAAGGGGTCACAACAAGATGGTAAGGAAACCCCCATACCCACAAGAACAAGGTGTATTGTAAAGGTGGAAAAATAACCCAATTTAACCATAGGGCCAAGAATACCAATGAATTTAATCTTTTCTCTCTCTCAAGTTATATTGTCACATATATTTTTATCATCATTGTATAAGCATAAGTAAATAACAAAGGTAGATGTAGAAAAGTATTGCTATAATAAATTCATACATAATTTTCATCTCTTTCAACTTTAACACTCCACTTGTCACTTCATTAAAGTTGGCCCTTGAGATGAGTTATCAATTCCAATGTACATAACATAAACAATAAAAAAATTACAATGACGTTTAAGTAATGAATAGTAATTAAAGAACAATAAAAATGCTAGATAGATATGGTTTGTATCTTCCTTATACCCAGCGATGATTTTGATTCATCTCTTGTCATTTTAAGGAAAGTAGTTAGAATACATACCTTCAGAGAGAGAGAGTTGATGGTTTAGGTTCACGTTTCATGGTTGTAGCTCACCCGTTGTAGATCACAGTTAACAATTCATAACACAATTCTAGAAGCCCTAGAAGAGGTACCATATGAACTTTGGTACCCTACTTTAAGTGTACTCATCTTCATGCATCCAAAAAATATTAGATCTATATTTATTTCATGCCAAGATACTCGAAGAGTGAAGTTATGAACATAATATATAAACCTGACATGTCTTCTAGAATGGTCACTAAGGACACCCTAGGTTTTAGGGTGGTTACCATAATAAAAAATAAAATAAATTTGAGTACACTTAGAGTAGGGTACCAAAGGTAATGTGGTCACATACTTATAAAACAATAAAATTAATTCAAAAGAAGGTGGTCAAGGTACCGTACACAATAAAGGCGCTAGGACCAAATTGAAGATGAAGGACCATAATTCAAAAGAAGGGGTGACAACAAGATGGTAAGGAAACCCCCATACCCAAAATACCAAGGTGTACCGTAAAGGTGGAAAAACAACCCAATTTAACTATAGGGCCAACAAGATCAATCACTTTAATCTTTTCTCTCTCTCAAGTTATATTGTCACACATATTTTTATTATCATTGTATAAGTAGAAGTAAATAACAGAGGTAGATCTAGAAAATTACTAATGTAATAAATTCATACATAATTTTCATCTCTTTCAACTTTAACGCTCCACTTGTCACTGTGTTAAAGTTGGTCCTTGAGATGAGTTATCAATTCCAATGTACAAAACATAAACAATAAAAAAATTACAATGATGTTTAACTAATGAATAGTAATTAAATAAAAATAATAATTCTAGATAGATATGGTTTGGATGTGCCTTATACTTAGATATGATTTTGAGTCAACTCTTGTCACTGTAAGGACAAGTAGTCAGAAGACATATCTTCAGAGAGAGAAAGAGAGAGTTAGAGTGTTGATGGTTTAGGTTCACATTTCACGGTTGGAGCTCACGGGTTTGAGATCACGGTTCACAATTCACAACACAATTCTAGAATCCCTATAAGAGGTACCATATGACCTTTGGTACCCTACTTTAGGTGTACTCAAATTCATGAATCCAACAAATATAAGATCTATGCTTCTTTCATTCCAAGACACTCCAAGAGTGAAGTTATGAACATAAGATATAAATATGGCATGTCTAATATAATGGTCACTTAGAAAACCCTAGGTTTTAGGGTGGTTACCATAATAAAACATAAAATAAAGTTGAGTACACTTAGAGTAGGTTACCAAGGGTAATGTGGGCACATAATAATAAAACAATAAAAGTAATACGGTTAAGTAATATTCAAACCGAAGGTGGTCAAGGTACCACACACAGTAAGGGCGCTAGGACCAAATATAATATGGAGGACCATAAGTCAACAAAAGGGGTCACAACAAGATGGTAAGGAAAACCCCATACCGACAAGACCAAGGTGTACCGTAAAGGTGGAAAAACAACTCATTTTACCCATAGGTCCAACATGACCAATGAATTTAATATATTCTCTCTATCAAGTTATATTTTCACATATATTGTTATCATCATTATATAATCATAAGTAAATAACAAAGGTATATCTAGAAAAGTACGATTGTAATAAATTCATACATAATTTTCAGCTCTTTCAACTTTAACGCTCCACTTGTCACTGGATTAAATTTGGTCCATGAGACGAGTTATCAATTCCAATGTACATAACATAAACAATAGATATTAAAATGAAGTTTAACTAATGAATATAATATATAAACTTGGAATTTCTTCTAGAATGGCATATCTTCTAGAAATGTCACAACTCAAGTGCAATGAACACACACAAGGTCACAACCCACCACATGATACATTGAAGAGTCATAGATTAAGTCTGAACAAACATGTTTGGAAGACCTCCGCTCTGCAAAATTAGTTACTTAGTGTATGTAGCGATATATTATCACAGTGTACAATATTCATTTGCCTCGCAATATGTTAAAAAATGCATACAATATCAGACAACCACAAATACCGTACATTGTGAAAATATATCGTGACATACACTGTAATTCACCACTTGCACAAATATTCTTTCTCTATACCAAGAGACTTGCACCCAATGATTTAATCTTTGTCATGAATATTTGATGAGCTAAAATATAAATAACCAGAATCATTGGATTTACCACTAGTCATTAGTTGTATTCTGTCAAAATAAAGTAGACAAAAACCAATATAGGTTAAATTAATTGCTTTAGACACAATGAAACCATCATATTTAACTAAATTATCTTTTTGTACCCACAACACATGCTACATTTTATATATCTCAGCTATTGGATGGCGTTCACTAATTTAGAATTTAATAGTACTTCACCTTTTCAATTTGTGTAAGCTCTTCAACTTGTGTTTTAAGTGATTCATTTGGGATGATCAAAATTAAATTAGAAGGTTTTCCCATCTCTTCATTAAGTAGAAAAAAATTGAATTTTGATGTTAATTTGTTTTAAGGAAAAGGAGGGAAAGTGAAACTTAGATATGGAGATATATCATATATTAATGGATCCACTCAATATATCCTACTATTGTTTGAACCAACTCAATATGAGATGGCTTTCTAATATATATATTTTTATTCAAGGAAAGATAAATTGTTCCTTTATAACCTCAACAAACAACAAATGGAGGGAAAGTTAAACGACTAGATGCATGGGAGAATATGAGAATCTATACCCTCCTTCCTCTCCTAAGGGAGAAGACCCTCTATCTCTCTCTTTGTTGTCCTTCCTATAAGACCTATTTGCTAGTTGGAAAATAAGTAGGAATACCATATCACACGTATAATGTTATATTGTATGTCGGATCATTCATACATGTCTAACTAAGATCTAGAGAGATTGCAATTTTTCCTTTTTATTTAGGGGAAAAAAGGTCAAAGTATAACATGTTGGAGGAAGTTTTGAGGGTGAGAAAACATACCAAGTAGAGTTGAGATTCTTTGGGTGACAACATGAGTTTACTTAGCATATACATGAAAGATCTTAAAGCCCTAGATCTAAGCCAAGGGAAAGAATCAAATACAACGCAGGTCAAGCCTTACCTTTCCATTCCATGCCAAGTCTAGTTCCCAACAACCTATGGGAATATTTGGACCCTTGTTACCCATAAGTATAATCATCCCCATCACACTACTATTTTTTATATAGAGAGCCCGCATAGATCCTTTCCTAGGGAAGATTTAAGAAACAGCACTACAACTTTTTCTCCTTTTATCAAGAGACAAAATGCATTTAGAAAATAAATGGTGGTCTATCTTCTCACTGTAAACTCCCCAAAATCCCTCCAAATTGTAGCACTTGTTCACCTTGTTAAATCACCATGGAAATTGTCCTTTCCCTATATCCATATCAATTGCACTTCAAAGGGATGCAACTGGACTCCCTTATTTATAAGAGAATAATTGCGTCACTATCATCATATACATCTCAAATATGGTCCTCTTTGAAACAATTATCTTCCCTATTCTAGTCAAACTCAAAAAAGTATGAATCATGTACATAATTTGAACCAAGAACCATATCTTTGACACAGGGTTCCTCCATAACAAGGCTTGACACAAACTTCTTGATTTTGATATTTTTCGTTTCCCTTGTATATTCTTTAGGATGATTTGTCTTTTGTCTTCCTTGATTCTTGCATGGCTTGTTATAGTCACATGGATTCATCTTTCTGGTACTTAACAGTGACAATATCAAATCCTCCAAGGGAATTATTTTCTTTAGCTTCTTCATTGCAGACACTTTGTCCACTTTTTAGAACAATATTATGCACATGCATTTCATGCAATTCTGAATCAGAAACTCCAATTTATGCTTTATGATTGGTTGCATCTTGAGAGATGGCCTCTAAACTATTCTCTTGCACAATTTTCTCTATCTACATTTGACAGGAATTCAACTTGGCAACTAGCTCTGTTTTCTCTTCTTTCATCTCTTCATCTTGGAAAAACGTTGTATCGAAGGTTTTGTTTTAAAATGGAAGAAATTACCACATTACAACATAATTCAAATGAGGAAAAACATTGTAAATGAAGAATACACTCAAAGTATAGGCCTAAAATGATACCAAAATCACCTTGGAAATAAATTATAGATCAATAAGAAAGAAGAGCTGGAAACCAAGCATAATCTAACTTCACTTTGCATTAAATCCAGAGGTTGGTCCACCATAGAGACAAATACAGGCCGATCCATTAACGTCCCTACAAATAAATCAAGGGGCATAGAAGAAGAGAGAATTAGGTGAATTGCTTTTTGTTGCCAATGATAAAAAACAACCTTTAAATAGTGCACCCTCTCTCATTTTATTGATTTCAAACCCTAAATCCTCACGCAAATGAATGTCACACACCTTCTCCAAAATTGTCCAAGATTCCTCATGCGCCCTCCTTCCTAGTTTGAGTTAAGTGGAGAGAAGTCAACAACATGGATGGAGTTCCAGTTGAGTTAGATGAGGTGCCCTATGTCTTTGTTGCGTTAAGTGGAGAGGATTGGCATGCATAATTGATAGTCTAGTTAAGTGAGTGCACCCTTCTCCATACTTGAGTTCACATTCAGTCTTGTGCATGCTTTATAAATATTCCATTTGTCACAATATGAGACCACCACATGTATCGCATGCATTGATTCCACATTTTTCACATGCATGGCTCACCAACTAAGAAATAGGAGATTGTTTGCATGTTTAAATATTTGGCATGCAAGAACATGCATGTGCCATGCAACGCCATGCAGCTCAAACCCTAACTATCAAAATAGAAGTATCTTTCTTGTCATATAAAAAATCTCACTAGAACCCTGGGATTGCAAGGACGCTGAAAATATGATAATCTATGACATGTGGACCTCTGATCTTTGTCTCCTATAAAGTAGGAAAACTGCTAAAAATAGAAATCTCCAAGGATGATGAAAAACCTATGTAGTGTCCCTAACTTTGAACCTAGATGATATAACTGAATCAAAATGCATTTGAAACTTGTGGGAACCAACCTATGACCTATGAAAGTTATCTCTTTGGAACAAGTTTGAACACCAGCTAGATGAAATAAGTTGGATCCCAACCCTCCAATTTTCAATATGGATGAATCTGGGGGTTAACAGGATGTTATACATGTACATTTCTCATTTGTGTGCTCTCTCACTTAAAATTACAATATTTATGGGATCCTAACCCCCCAATTTTTCTATTTTGTGCTTAGTATAAATGAATGCGGTCTAGTCCAAGGCAAGTGGTGTATTGCAATCTCCATCCAAATCCTTTTAGTTTTTAGATTACTCCAACAAAGGTGGGACATAAGGATTGAGCGATCTTCATTTGCACTACCGAAGGGGACATGTAGGTCAGTTGGTGTTTGTTTGTAAATAAATCCTTTGTTTTATTAGAGAGAGTACATAACTCTATACATGATTTTATTAACAGGTAGGAGTATACATTCCATAAAAAATGAATAAGATTTGCACTTTGACTCATCTGATTTGAATCCTGTGTTAGCATGGGGTGCATGCCCATTGGGTTTTGAACTTGGTCATCATGATTTTAAGCACCCCAACCAGAAGAAGACCACAATCCAGATCATAAATATGCCTAAAAAATAGGCAGAGTATTCAACTATGGTTTCATACACTAATTTGGATATGTTCTACAATGCTCTATATATTATAAGCTTTTGTACTCTAATTCTAAAAGCTCTTATAAATCTTAGTCAACTCTTCTACATTTGTGTTGTAATATCAAATTTATCATGGATTGAGAGTTTACTGTAGTTTTCTTGTTGTATTATTGGATATTTATGTCTCTTAATAACACTTTACACGTTAGGCTTAACTTTGTTGAGTTTTTTGGGATAGTTATATTTACACTTTTGGGTTAACATTGTTGTTATTTTTGCGATAGTTTATGACATAATGACCATATTTAAGGTTGATAATGAATTTTGGGGGTAGTTATGAGCCTCCCGACTCTGATATCTTTATTGGATGCATATTTATCTTTTTCATAGACAATGCAATTAAAAGAACAATTGTTTCATTGTCATTAGATTTTGCATTGCTCAAGTATGTTCCTTTTATTTGAATAATTGAAATCCATGTAATCTTGCTTGCTTAAAAAAGGACAATCAAAATCAACTTGTGATTTTGATTTTGATGCATTGACAGACCACAATTCATTGGCTAACATTGACTTTCTTAGGCCAACAACCACTCAATATTTGGCTCGAGAAGCTTCCTCAAGATTTTGTCAACATTATCTTTTAACATTTTTGACGTTAACCTAGTGTCATTATATAACATCAACATCATCATTTGATAGCTGATTTGATTTTATAATCTTGGCTTTGCTTGGAATGGAAACACAAACATTGTGTAAAATGGACCATTTTCCCGCAAAGTTCAAGTAGAAATTTTGGCACAAATTTAGGTGTTTGGTATAGTTTGATAGGGTTCCAAGATTCCCTATGGGTTTTGAGGGTATTTATAAAAACCAAAAACTTCGAGAAAACATAGAACATCTTGGAACTATGTCATCTATGTATTTTTTTTCTTACCCATGCTCCGTTGAAAATGAATTTTTCCTAACTGTTTTGGATAAACTGTATACAAATTTGAATAGAAACAACATGAACCATCTTTAAGAACCACGTGAAACCACCGAGTGCTAAAACATGCCATTTATAGTATTGTTACATGATCCCTAAATGGTGTATGTGAAAGAGCTGATGCAAGATTAATCTATATGATCCTTGCATTTCTAGATTGGCTTCTAAAATATGACATGCCCATCATAACTAAGGATGTTTCATTAAAAATTACACAAAATAGGGAATAGTATATCATTAAGGTTCAATAATAAGACCATATTTATGCCCAATTAGGATATTTATATTCTATTTTTCCTAACACCCATTGTTCTAACTCCACCCATAGAGGTTAGCTAGGGTAATATCGTGTAATGGATGGGTGATTAGCTGAGTCACATATACTTCCTACTTGTACAATATAATTCCCTCTTCTAGTAGAAATAATAATCATGGAAACCATTCTAGTTGCAAGTGCCCCATGTTCATCCTACCTTCATATGGGAAACATCATATGCACTATTGTTTGTGTTTTATTTGTGCTTGTCAGCACATGCAGGAAATAGTGATTTGTATTTTGTTCCTCCTACTCAGTCTCATGTTTACAACCCCTCATTGTTAGAATTTCATCATTTAATCAATATGATCTAGGATCTTATCTGAGAGAATAAAATGCACAACAATAATCAAAAGAGACAAGAGACACAAAGAAATTTCCTCGAGGAAACCATAGGGGAGAAAACCCCGCAACTTCCTCCGAGATAGAATGAGCACCAATAGAAAACGTAAAACCAAAAGATACAAAGATGATCTTCGACAACTGTTCTCTCTCTCACTTGTGCAAGACACTCCTCTCTCACTCATGCGTTATTGTTGAGTGAGTGTGTGTTTAAAATAGAGAGTCTTACTCTCTATTTATACTTGTTTTCCACTTGACAATTACTCTACAGGTACGACCTCACTAGGAGAGTTTAATAACCCTAATACAAATCAATTGTGGAGACTATTCCCTGACTTACAATGGAGGGTTAATCTTAATGACTTTACATGAATTTATTATATTAATGTCTCTTTCGATTGGAGGGAAAAACATCTTCGTCGAGGTACAATGAAATACAATATAAAATATACAAGTGAATACATTCCAAAGTTATAATTGCATCAACACTCCCTCTTAACTAGGAATGTATTCTCTTGAAACAGTTCATCAACAAAATTATTCATTACTAGATCATCATCAAAGCTGTATCATTGTCATCACAGCTGCCACTGTCTCGAGCAAATGGTGCTATGTCTCAAATTAACTCATCATAGGAAGTTGTATATAGCCAACCCTTTTTCATGTTGGATGTATGCCTAGCCTCCATGTAGGTCTTCATTTATAGTGCCAACCCTTTTTCATGCTGGATGTAGGTCTCGGGACTTATATCTGACCATGGGGGGCCCAGGCTGCCACTTGTCGGAAAGGATCAGCACTTACATCTGACCATGGGAGGCCTAGCCTGCCACCATGTCAGAAAGGCCCAGCACTTACATATGACCATGGGAGGACCATCCCGCCACCATGTCAGAAAGGCCCAACACTTACGTATGACCATGGGAGGCCTAGCCTGCCACCATGTCAGAAAGGCCCAACAATTACATCTAGACATGGGAGGCCTAGCCTACCGCCATGTCAGAAAGGCCCAGCAATTACATCTAACCATGGGAGGCCTAACATGCCACCATGTAAGAAATGCTCTACATTTACATCTGACCATGGGAGGCCTAGCCTGCCACCATGTCATAAATGATCTTTAGTTACATTAGACCATGGGAGGCCCATCCTGCCTCCATGTCAGAAAGGCTCTGCACTTACATATGACCATGGGAGGCCCAGCCTACCACTGTGTCAGAAAGTATTTGTACTTACATCTGACCATGGGAGGCCTAGCCTGCCACCATGTCAGACAGGATCTACACTTACATATGACCATGGGAGGCCTGAACTTCCACCATGTCAGATAAGCTCATGGACTCATCACTTCCCCTTAGAAGGAACCTCGATCTGAAGAATACCAAGATTCTCTCTGAAGTACTCAAACTTCACTCTAGATAATGGCTTGGTCAACACATCAACTATTTACTCATCCATTGCAACATATTGGAGCTTCACTTCTCCTCTATGCACCATATCCCTGATATAGTGATACTTGATCTCAATATGCTTTGACTTGTCATGGAACATTGGTTCTCCGAAAACTTCACACAACTCTAATTGTTGCAATATATACAAGTAGTATCCAACTGGAGATAAAACATATTAGATAGTATCTTCCTTAGCCACACTGCCTCACAACTAGCTGAATAAGCTGCAACATACTTTGCTTTGGTTGTACTCAGTTCCACGCAGGACTTCTTCCTGCTAAACCAAGAGATCACATCTGATCCCATACTAAAGCAGCACCCCGAAGTGCTCTTCCTATCAATGGAACTACCTGCCCAATTTGAATCCACATAATCCTCTAGGTTAATCTTTTGATCTGCCTCATACTTGAGCCCATAATCAACTGTACCCTTCAGGTACCTCAGAATATGCTTTACAATAATCAGGTGAACTTGTCTCAGATATGTTAGGAACTGGCTCAATGTGTTCACAACAAAGCAAATATCCGGTCTCGTATTCCTAAGGTATATTAATGATTCGGTGGATTTTCATCTTCAAAAATTACACTGATCCAATATGGTACAATGGGTATTAATCTATGGTTCAAAGACCATAACATATGTTTTTAACTCATATGCTAAACATAGTGCGAGGACTAAGCTTGGCGGTTAATATGTATGGGACATAGTTATCGCATGGTGCGTAGTTATCGCATGGGGCCGCACAACTTATCGCATGGGCCGCGCAGTGATAGCCTGCGCAACTTGCACACCGTCAAGTGGAACATCGCCTGGTTCGTGAAAATCCCGCGCGGTCATGAATGCTGCGACGTTGTGAAGCTTAGTTATATGCTGCGACGTTTGGGGATGCTGCAACGTTTGTGGATGCCGTGACATTTGTGGAAAAGCCGCGCAGTTAAAATGGTAACATCAAATGTTTATTGCATTTGGTACGCGGTTTAGTTGTAACATTTGTTGTAACATAATGTGACGCTATGGTATGGTGCAACATATGTGCGTGGCAGTCACTGCAACGTGTTGTGAGACAACACATGTGTGTGGAGTTGGTTGCAACATTTCAGGGATATGGAACATCATGGTAACATAATTCTTGTGCAGTGATTTGGTGGGATTGCATGGTTCAGTTTTAGCATATGGTTGTAATGATAATAAAGAAGATAACAGCTGTGATGAAAGGGTGAGGCGAATCCGTTACTTATCCTCCCACCGAACTCTTAAATAGAGGATGCTATCCACATTAAAGGAAAAACAGACACAGAGAGAGGGAGATTCAGATTGGTTAGAGCACATAGCATCGTTTCTCTGAGGAGACTTTTGCTGTGAAGTGTCCAAACGCTGTTACTGTGGAATTCGGCATTCTCTGTTACATTTTAGCTTTCTTTTCCTTTCGAAGGCTAATTGTAATTTCCAAAAGAGAGGTTTTAAAGACTTTGTACAACATTCTGTTTACACTTGCTGAAGTTGAGTCCAGAACCATTTTATGTACCATTTTTAAGAGATTAATTGGATCAGTACCCATTGGAGAGGGACCCAGAGACGTAGCCCAGTGGAGGGGGTGAACTCCGTTATCAACTTCTGTTTGTGACTCTCTGATTCTGTGTTTCTTCTTTACATCTGTTTATCAATGTTGTTTTTTTTCATTTCTGTTAATGCTGTTCCATTAATTAACCTATTGAACGCATTCTTTTAAAACAAAAATTTTAATGCACTCAAGTTGAGATCCGACGGATCATGTTATGGTATCAGAGCAGGTTAACTGCTTGTGCAAGTTTGTGAATGTTTACTAGGTTTAGGTTAAAGCATGGTGAAGGAGAATTAATTGAAGGAGATCCTGAGATTGGCTCAAGGAGAACATTCTCAATAACCATGTCTTCTCCACGAGGGGAAGAAGAAGGACATACAGAATGGGAAAAACCTGTTATTTCAGAAACTGAGTTTTTGGAGGCTTTCATGAGCATGAAAGCCATGATGGAAATTCTTCTCGATGAACGTCTAGAAAGGAAGAAGAAGGAAGAAGGATCTTCATCCAAAGATGCATAAGTGAATAAGGAAGAAAAGGGTAAAGGATCAGGAGGTGATGGTGATCCTCCTGAAACTAATCAAACTTCCTCTTCTTCTCATACTTCTCATTCAAATAATGCAAGTCCTAATATGCCTTATTTCAAATTGGATGTGAAATTCGAATTGCCAATTTATAATGGAGATTTAGATGCTGAAAAGTTAGACAATTGGATCAAGCAGCTTGAAGTATATTGCAGGGTGCAAGGCATTACTGATGATCCTTCCAGAATTCAATTGGCCACTTTGAGAATGAGTGGAATGGCTCTTATGGTGGGAGAACAAGATTCAGCAAGATCTTCGAAAGAATGGTAAAATTATTTCAGTTTGGAATGAATTCATTGAAGTATTAAGAAAGAAATTTTATCCTTTAGGTCACATGCAGCAATTAATAATGAGCTGGAAAACTTTTAGACAAGCTAAAGGACAAAGCATTCAAGAATATACTCATGAATTTAGAAAGAGGGCTATTGCATTGAATGTTGCATTAGATACGCAGGAAACTCTTCTTAAGTACATTGGTGGCATGCATTCTTATTTGTGACATACTTTGTTGATGTTTAACCCTAGTAATTTGGATGATGTATGTGTTCAAGCTACACATTTAGAAGCTAGGGGTAAGCATGATAATGATACTTTTGTGAAGAAATCCTTTAAATTTGATAGCAAATCGAAAGGTAAAGATACGGGGAAAAAGAAGATGGCTACTGTTAAGAAAGAGGGTGAAAATCCTTCATGTTCGCAATGTCAAAAGGGACATGATGTATCTAAGTGTTGGAAACTTCATCCGGAGTTAAGGACAAAGAAGTACGGAGGAACCAAAGATAAAGGAAAAGCAAAAGCTACTGCAGCAGTTATTCAGGACTTGGGATCTGACTCAGGTGATGAAACAAAGGTTACAGCTGTCGGAATCCAGGGTAAGAATAAAAGTATCTCACTTCCCATTGATGCAAAATCAAGTTCTAGTGCAAGTACAAATCTGTCATCTACTTCTAAGCAAAATGATAAAAATAGAAGTGCACTGTTTCATGTTCGTGTCATTGCAAATCACACAAAGATTGATACATTGTTTGATAGTGGTTCACAAGTAAATCTGATATCAGAAGAAGTGGTTAAAAAATTGCATTTAGTTACTATGCCTCATGAAAAACCCTATCCTCTAGGTTGGGTTACTAATGATACACAATTGCAAGTTACAAAGAAATGTGTATTGAAGTTTGCCATTACTGAAAAGTTCATGGATGAGGTAGAACTAGATGTAGTACCACTTGACATTTGTGGAATAGTACTTGGGAGTCCATATTTGTATGACCGGAAAGCAGTCTTTTATAGAGAGTAGAATAAGTATCATCTTTTTAAAGATGGTGTAGAATATATTGTACGAGCACATAAGATAAAGATCAATCTAGCAATAATTTCTGTAGGACAAATGAAGAGGTTGGTAAATGCTAGTAAGAATTTTTTGTTAATGATGGTTAAGGTGAAAAATGATGAGATCTATAAATATTTTGAAGGGTGTGAACCTAAGCATAAATCTGAATTGATTGAAATCATTTCTGAGTATGATGATTTGTTTCAAGATCCGAAGGGGTTACCACCAAAGAGAGAGATTCAGCATGAGATACATTTGCAGCAGGATGTGCCACTCCTAAACATAGCTATGTACCGGATGTTTGTAATGCAGAATGAGGAAATCAAGAAGCAGGTTCAGGAGCTGATTGAGAAGGGGGTCATCCGGCCAAGCACTTCTCCTTGTGGCTCCCCGATAGTCTTGGTTCCAAAGAAGGATGGGTCTTGGAGGATGTGCATCGACTATAGGGACCTTAACAAAATCACCATTAAAAACAGGTATCCTCTTCCTCGCATTGATCATTTGCTTGATCAGTTGAAACATGAAACTTACTTTACAAAATTGGATCTGCGTAGTGGGTATCATCAAATCCGTGTTACTGAAAACAATGCTTGGAAAACAACGTTTAAAACAAAACAGGGTTTGTATGAATGGCTTGTTATGCCTTTTGGGCTCTGTAACGCACCTGCTACTTTCATGCGGGTCATGAATGATGTCTTTGGTCCATTCATTGATGATTTTGTAATTGTATATCTGGATGATATCCTTGTGTTTAGCAAAACTTGGGAAGAACACATTGTACATGTGAAGAAAATTTTAGATGTACTGAGGAAGGAGAAGCTTTATGTAAAAATATCTAAATGCAAATTTGCTAAAACTTCTTTAGTATATCTGGGCCATATTATTGGTGGAGGCCACCTACGAGTGGACCCAGCCAAGGTTGCTATCATTGTAAACTGGCCACGGCCTAACACCGTCACTAAAATCAGAAGTTTTCTGGGTGCGGTTCAGTATTGGAGGAAATTCATTTCTGGGTTTTCCTCCATTGCTGCTCCATTACATGCATTGAAAAGTGTTAAAGAAATTTTCTAGTGGGGAGGCAAGCATCAGAGAGCCTTCGACGCTTTGAAGGAAAGGATTAGCACAGCACCAATTCTGACATTGCCAGATTTGCAGAAGCCATTCGAGATCGAAACCGATGCCAGCGGGTTTGTCATTGGAGCAGTTTTGATGCAAGGGAGGAAGCCAGTCTGTTACCATTCAGAAACGCTCTCTACTACGGTAAGTAACTATCCGACCTATGACAAAGAGTTGTATGCTTTAGTACAGAGTGTGAAGAAGTGGAAACATTATATCATGGGAAAAGAAACAGTCATACATACTGATCATCAGCCACTTCAATATTTACAATCTCAAACTAAAATACAACAAAGTAGGCATTTAAGATGGATGGGATTCTTACAATAGTTTCATCTTGTAATTAAGTACAAAAAGGGAATTCATAATAAGGTAGCAGACATGTTATCAAGGCCTCCTACAAATGCTTCAATCATTCTTCAGAACAGTTCATTAACACATGAAAGTTATATTGAACAGTATGCAGAAGACAAAGATTTTAAGAAAGTATATGCATCACTAATACATGGTAAACAGGAAGAGAACTATTATGTGCATAATAAACTCTTGTATCATCTTGGTAAACTTTGTATTCTAGAGAAAGAAAGAGTGCATGTGATTCGAGAAGCACATAGTTCTTTGATTGCAGGACATTTTGGAGTAAGTAAAACACTGTCATTATTGCAGAATCATTGTTATTGGCCTCAAATGCAAGAAACTGTAGCTAAATATATAAGAGGTTGCGTTATGTGTGCAACAAGTAAGCCTAGCAATAGGAAATTGGGTTTGTACACTCCTCTTCCAGTTTCTTCTCGTCCTTGGGAAATCATTTCTATGGACTTTGTAGGGGGACTACCTATGTATAGAAAAGGGCATGATTACCTATATGTTGTTGTGGATAGATTCAGAAAAATGTGTATCTTAATGCCATGTAACAAACATATCACTGCTGAACAAACAGCTCATCTATTCTTTCAGAATGTTTGGGTACATTTTGGGCTACCCATGTCTATTGTATCTGATCGAGATTCCCGGTTCTTGGGGGAATTCTGGTCAACTTTATGGGAGCTTATCAATACTAAACTTAAGAAAAGTATAGATTTTCATCCATAGACCGATGGAAAAACAGAGGTAGTAAACAAAACAGTGGTTTAGCTACTCAGAGGATATTGTAGTAAACATCCTAAACTTTGGGATGAGCAGTTGCAGTATATACAGCATGTTTACAATCATGCAGTTCATTCTTCCATGAAAATATCTCCTTTTGAAACTTGTTTTGGTTATCTGCCAAAAACACCGATGGACTTCTCTTTTGGCAAAGATGCAGTGGATGGACATCATGATGCAGATAAAGTTCTAAGGTTCATTCAGAGAATCCAAGCGGTGTAGTAGGCAGTTCAGGAACAGTTGGAGAAGAGCCAGGAAAAGTACAAAGCCAGGCATGACAAGCATCGAGTTGATCATCAATTTCAGGTTGGTGATAGAGTTTGGTTACATATCACCAAAGACAGAATGAAAGGTGAAGGTAAAACGCTTAAGCCTATCAGGTATGGTCCTTTTGAGATCTTGGAAAAGATCGATACTAATGATTTTTGCTTGAATTTATCTCCATACATGCAAATTTATTCAGTTATCAATGTTGAGAATCTTAAACTGTATGAGCCTCCTATGATCATGGATGAGGAAACTAACATACAGATTCCTTCAGTTGATGATATGGCACCTGAATATATGAAAGAGTTGCAGGATGATGTTATTATTGATAGAAATGTAAGGACTTCACGAAGGGGGAATGCTGAGTACCTTTGAGTGGGGCTTAAAGTCATGCATCCTAGCAAAGCAAGATGGATGGAGATTGGAAAGGTGAGGGAGATGTACCCTCACTTACTCGCAGAATGATTCAAGATTTTGGTGGTCCAAAAGCTCTCAAGTGGGGAGGAATGATCCAGTGGATTATTCATCTTCAAAAATTACACTGATCCAATATGGTACAATGGGTATTAATCTATGCTTCAAAGACCATAACATATGTTTGTAACTCATATGCTAAACATAGTGCGAGGACTAAGCTTGGCGATTAAAATGTATGGCCCACAGTTATCGCATGGTGCGCAGTTATCGCATGGGGCCGTGCAGTTTATCGCATGGGCTGCGCAGTGATAGCCTACACAGCTTGTGCACCGTCAAGTGGAACATCACCTGGTTCGTGAAAAGCCCACGCGGTCACGAATGCTGCAACGTTGTGGAGCTTAGTTATATGCTGCGACGTTTGGGGATGCTACGACGTTTCCGGGATGCTGCAACATTTTTGGAAAAGCTGCGCAATTAAAATGGTAACATCAAATGTTTATTGCATTTGGTACGCGGTTTAGTTGTAACATTTGTTGTAACATAATGTGACGCTATGGTATGGTGCAACATATGTGTGTGGCAGTCACTGCAACGTGTTGTGAGACAACACATGTGCATGGAGTTGGTTGCAACGTTTCGGGGATATGGAACGTCATGGTAACATAACGCTTGTGCAACGATTTGGCAGGATTGCATGGTTCAATTTTAGCATATGGTTGTAATGATAATAAAGAAGATAACTGCTGTGATGAAAGGGGGAGACGAATCTGTTACTTATCCTCCCATCGAAGTCTTAAATAGAGGATGCTGGCCACATTAAAGGAAACACAGACATGAAGAGAGGGAGATTTAGATTGGGTAGAGCACAGAGCATCGTTTCTCTGAGGAGAGTTTTGCTGTGAAGTGTCCAGATGCTGTTACTGTGGAAGTCGACATTCTCTGTTACATTTTATCTTTCTTTGCCTTTCGAAGGCTAATTGTAATTTCCAGAAGAGAGGTCTTAAAGACTTTGTACAACATTCTATTTATAGTTGCTGAAGTTGAGTCCAAAACCATTTTATGTACCATTTTTAAGAGATTAATTGGATCGGTACCCATTGGAGAGGGACCCGGAGACGTAGCCCAGTGGAGGGGGTGAACTCCGTTATCAAATTCTATTTGTGACTCTCTGATTCTATGTTTCTTCTTTACATCTGTTTATCAGTGTTGTTTTTTTTCATTTCTGTTAATGTTGTTCCATTAATTAACCTGTTGAACGCATTTTTTTAAAACAAAAATTTTAATGCACTCAAGTTGAGATCCGACGGATCAATTAAGGACCCAATCATCTAATGATACATCATGGCATTAACTGAATATGATGAAGCATCACTCAATAGCTTCAAGTTAGATGCCATAGGTGTGGCCATGGCCTTGCAGTTCATCATCCTTAACCTCTTCAGGATCTCCATTGCATACTTCCCTTGTCCAAGGAATATTCCATCCACATTTTGCCACACCTCCATGCCTAGAAAGTAGTGCATCATACCAAAGTATTTCATCTTGAACTCGAAAACAAGATTCCTCTTTGTGTCAGCAATCATCCCATCCTCACCCGTTACTAACATGCCATATACATACAATAGGAGTATCATTGGGTTCCCTTCCTCAACCTTGTAGTAAAGGTTGGAATCCCCTTTACTCTTGTTAAATCCCAATATAGTTAGGAAGCTGTCAATCCTTTCGTACCATGTCCTGGGTTCCTATTTCAAACCGTACAGGGCCTTCTTAAATTTGCACACATGAGTCTCCCTATCATGTGTCTCAAATCCAAGTGGCTGCTACACATACACTTCCTCTTCCACTACACCATTCAAGAATGCGGTCTTGACATCCATCTGGTGTATCTTCCATTTCATGACTACAACCAGAGAAAGTACTGATCTGATGGAAGTTTATCTGGATATAGGTGCAAAAGTTTCTTCATAATATATCCCTTCCTTTTGGGACAAGCCACGTTCCACAAATATCGCTTTATATTTCTCTATGCTACCATATGCAACATGCTTGATCTTGTAGATCCACTTGGAAGTCACAAGAGGATTCCCTTTTGGTCTTGGGACCACATCCTAGACATCATTCTTCTTGATTGACTGGTATTCCTCAATAATAGAATCCTTCCATTCTTTCTTTTCTACCGCTTCTTCATAGTTGGAAGGTTCTTTATCAATGATGTCACATAGTAGGGCTACATAACTCGAGTAGGACCTAGTTCTCTTCCTTTATCTGTGCATTTCTTCTGGAGCCCCATATCTCTCTGCACCTTGGATTTCCTCTCATACCCATGCTAGTTTCCTCTTATAAGGATTCTTATCTTGCGGTGGATCTAAAGGTTCCTGTGGTTCTTCCATTTCTCGATGTTCTTCTGGAGTTTCTTTGTTCATAGTTATATATCAGATCCTGGGTACTTCTGTTTCTTCGAGTTCTGCAATAGGTATTTTTCTGGAGTTGCTGGAAGCCAATTATTTTTCAAATGTCATGTCCCTGCTGATATTGATCTTCTTGAAACCTGGGAAATATATTCTGTAAGCCTTTGAGCTTTCACTATATCCCACAAATATACCCTTCTTTCCTGAAGCATCTAACTTCATCCTCTTTTCTTTTGGAATGTGTATGTACACTGGAAAACCAAATATTCTAAGATGATTTGAATTTTGGTTTCTTACCAGAGGATACTTCTTCTAGTGTCTTGTTTTGAAGCACTCTATGTGAAGTATGATTCTGTACACACACAACTGTCCTAGCAGCTTTTTCCCATATATGCATAGGAATATCTTGATCATGAATCATTTCCCTTACTGCTTCCATAATTATTCTATTCTTTCTTTCTGCAACTCCATTCTGTTGTGGATTATATGGAGTGGTCAACTCCCTCTTAATCCCTGACTGTCTGCATAATTCCTTGAATTCATCTGATGTGAATTCTCCACCATTGTCTGATCAAAAGGTCTTAATTTTCTTCTTTGTATGGTTCTTGATCAAGGCTTTGAATTCCTTGAATTTACTGAATACTTCATCCTTTCTTTTCAATAAATATATCCATGTATTCCTATAAAAATCATCAAGGAAAGAAACATAATATACATACCCACTTAATGATCTCGATTACATTGGGCCGCATACATCGGAGTGAATGGTTTACAATATTCCTTTTTCCTTTCTCTCACTACTTGGAAATTTCTTCTTTTTGTTCTTTCCATTCACACATCCTTTTCAAACGCCTTCATGCTTTGCCTAGATTTTTGGAAGACCTTCAACAACTTTTCTTGAAAGTGATAGTGCCCTATAGTGCACATGTGCAAGACTTCTATGCCAAAGTTCACTTGGATCTATTGATTCATGGACCAAATCTTGTTCTTGTTGGCCCTTAATTTGTATAAGCCTCCCTCTTGCTCTCCAATAAATATTGCATCATCTATAGTCTTTCCCTTTGGACACATAAGGGCTTGGCCATCTACAAATTAAACCCTCATGCCTTATGCATCGAATGCAAATATGGAGATAATATTTTTCTTTAGTCCTAGTACAAACAAGACATCCTTCATCTTCACAGACTTTCCAGAGTCTAGCTTATAGGAGGATTCACTACTACCTTTTATGAGATACTAGTAGTCATCCCCAAGTTTCACTTTGTGGGGTGACTCATGTTTGGATAGTGTCAAAAAGGATCCTTTGAATCCCATCATATTATTGGAAGCCCCACTATCTATGAGACAATCATTGCTTCCATGTGTAATAGTTCCTGTGAGGGAAGATATCAAAACATACTCTTCATCGTTTGAAGAATCTTCACTTTCTTCTTTGACTCTCTTTCTGAGAGGTTCACCATCCCCTTCAGTGTGAACATGATGTCTTCTTTTGTTGTCCTTCTTCTTGTGAAATCCACCTTTATTTCTAGGACAATCTCTGGCAAAGTGTCCTTTCTCATTGCATGTATAACATCTGAGTTTAGATAGATCTCTGCTAGATATTCTAGGGTTATCTTTATGGTGACAATGCTTACCTTTGGGATGATGGTAGTACCTTATGCTTTTCTTGGTGTGTGCTGTGAGAGATTGATCTTCATTTCCCATATTTTCTTCTCAATCTACTATTCGAGCTTCTTATTGTGAGCACTCCTCCCACAACCTACTGAAAGTGATTAACTTTCTTCTAGCACAAATCCTTTGAGCCAGATGACCTAGGGAGACCATTCAAGGTGGTCATCACAATTTCTCCATTCTCTACTTCTTCTTCCACTGCTTCAAGTTGTTATTTTATTTGAGAGACCCTTGTAAAGTATGACTATATGGTCTCTGCATTTTGGATCTTTACATTCTTCAACCGATTTCTCAAATTCATCTTCTGATTTATATTCTTCCCTTCAAATATCTTGGTCAAGGAATCAACCATATCTTTAGGTTTCTTTAGGGAAGATACTTTTGGTATAAGGTGATCCTTGATAGAATCAACAATAATCCTCTTGGCCTTGACCAAGTTCTTTTTATTTAAGGTTTTAGCCTCATATACGTCTGGAAGTAGAACCTCTCCACTTATGTAGGTGTCCAATTCATTTTCTTCAAGAACCAGTGAGATCCTATACTTCCATGCTCGGGATTTTTCATCTCCTTCAATATTTTCATCAAGCTTGGTGTGATGAGACATCTTTAATGAGAACCTCAAATGGAAATAAAAATGATTTATATCTTACCAATTTGAGATGCTGGAACTGGATCTGGAGGTGATCTTTTGTAGTGCTACTTTTCTGGTCGAGGATCAAATTAGGGTTTGAATTTCCCAGAGTTCCACCCAACCAACAACTTCGATATTGGTCTCTAAATTTTGATTTTGAGGAGGAGACAAATCCTATGCTAGGCTCACTAAAAAATTCCACTTCTGTGAAAATCCTTAATTTCCCATTGTAGTGACAAGTCAAAAACTGAAAATGCTCAAAATCAGATCATGCTTCGACATAAAGATGCGCCCTTAAATGGAGAGTTAGCCTAGCCTCCTTTTGCTAATGATTTGTGGAGAGAGACCCAAAAAGTAAGAATCCATAGCTTCTGCAGTTGCATAGTGTCTTCTTCGTAGGTTAGCTCTGATACCATGTTATAATTTTATCATTTAATCAATATGGTCTAGGATATTATATGAGAGAATAGCATGCACAACAATAATCACAAGAGACAATAGACAAACAATTTTCCTCAGGGAAATCATAAAGGAGAAAACCCTACAACTTCCTTAGAGATAGAATGAGCACCAATAGAAAAAGTAAAACCCAAAGATACAAAGATGATCTTCGACAATTGTTCTCTCTCTCACTTGTGCGATCTACTCCTCTCTCACTCATGCGCTATTGTTGAGTGAGTGTGTGTTTCAACTAGAGAGTCTCACTCTCTATTTATACTTGTTTTCCACTTGACAATTACTCTACAGGGACGACCTCACTAGGAGAGTATAATAACCCTAATACAACTCAATTGTGGGTTTTATTGCCCCAACATACAATAGAGGTTTAACCTCAATGACTTTACATAACTTTATCATATTAATGACTCTCCTGATCAGAGAAATAAACATTTCCAAAGAGGTATAATGAAATACATTATAAAATATACAAGTGAATACATTTCGAAGTTAAAAATACATCAACACTTGTGTAGTGGCACTCCATGCATTAATGATTCTACATCTTATGTGGGTCCCTTAGCCCATAATCCTTTTTTCCCTTTCCTATCCCTCCACCATGACATTCAATATCATAGGCTCTAATGCCTCAGTATCAACCCATGTTGAATCAACCAAAACCTCTTTATTAAGGGTACTTTTATGCTCAGAAATATGTGCCCTATACTCATCGCATGCCCAATCCTTCAAATATGAAACCCAATGTGACATACATATAAGATGTAACTAAACCAATTCATCACTTCTCTCTCCCCTAAAGACACCTAATATTCCTGATATCTCTACTTACATATTCAATTATGAGCAAGGTATTATATAATATTTAAACAGCCCTAATTTCCCTTGGTACAATATGCACTGTCATACTTATTTCTTTCTTAGGGTGCATTCACCCCTAGAATACATTTTGATCAATTCTCCATCAAATCAAAGGATTTAATACAACTTGGACATGTAAATTGGTTGGATAAACTTGTACCAACTCTATATGCATTTAAGGAAGGAAATATGGTCTATAATTTTCCCAATATAAAGGTGGACATGTCAGCTAAACCTAGTGTTATTGAATACATTCTACTTGGCACATCTTGTTCCTCTAAATAGATAGCATAACCAAATTTCCTCATGTACATTGTAATAAAATTTTATTCTATTCTATTATACTCTAGAGGTCTTAGTCTTGAGGTAACTTTTAGGCTGTAAGTGAACAATAACTATCAGTACCGGAACAGGTTGAGGAAACAAACTTTGATGTGATACACAACTCATTACACGCATATTTGCAACATAACGGAATATAACTACATATGCACAATGGAAGGATATCTACTACATCAAAGTCACCCAACATTTGCACCGGATCTCACCAGTTTAGAGGATCACATTCATATGGAAAATCAACCTTTGACAACAAACCCACATTATCATGGGAACCAGTGTTGCCACATGACATACACCTCAAATGACAACTTGGACAAGTGAAAAATTGCAATTATCATAGAAAACAAGCCCACTTGGTTTTGAACCTATGTCATATTTGTTGCAAACCCTCCAACTTATAGCTAGATAAGATCCTGATTGACATCCTATTGTGGTCCTCTGTATTAGCGATCATGATAAATTGTCAATCAGAACAATTCTCAATTTTTAATTTTCCTTTGTATTAGCAATAAGAACAATTCTCAATTTTTATTTTTCCTTTGTATTAGCGATCGTGATGAATTGTTTGAGTTAAAGAGAAATTTGGAATTTGGATAATTGATGTACATCATGACAGGTAAGGTTGGTGATATGTCATAATTTACTATCCCTTAATCACTAATATAGGTAAAAATAAAAAAGGTGTAACAAAATATGGCAAAGCGAAACTATCAATAAAACCCTCATTGCAATTTATGGAGGGAATATAGGAGCAAATATTATACATGCCAAGCATTAGCATCTCTCATACACACCAAGCATTATATCTTATGCTAGAAATCGAGTCAATGGATTATTTGAAAGCACTCATCACTCATCACCTTACTCCACTATTTGGACCCACGGCTACAGATAATGGAGCTCAACGATGAAATGAGGCGTATAGTAGCGTTTTTTGTTAATTATCCTTCACAATATTGTTGAATGACCCAAACCCAACAAGCCAACAAGACACTCATCAATTCATGGGAACATTTTATTCAATAAAGAGACAAAAGCTAACCGATTTTGGAGGCATATTTGCTTGTCGAAGTTGTTGATGTCGCAGTGGTTTTCTTGCCAAGGTCACTGATGTTGCAAGGTCCCTAATGTTGTTGATGTTTACTTGCCGAGGTCTCCTTGATATTGGCAGGGTAAGTTTGGTTGACTCTTCTCTTACGAGGTCAAGAGGAATGGAGCATTTGTGCGGGATCTCTACGCAGAATGCTGGTAGCTTGGGAGGTAAGCCGGATAATNGATATTGGCAGGTTAAGTTTGGTTGACTCTTCTCTTACGAGGTCAAGAGGAATGGAGCATTTGTGCGGGATCTCTACGCAGAATGCTGGTAGCTTGGGAGGTAAGCCGGATAATTTGGGAGGGAGACCACGCCAAGGTAAAGTATGTTGTGTATTGTTTTTTTATTATGTTAATTATATTATTATATATCATAATAATATTATATTATTATATAATGTGATAACATCATATTATTATTATATTATATTACATAGTCTGTGTTTTTATTTTTTTATTATGTTTATTATAAAAACATAAAACAAAAATCAAAAATTT
>LPNX010808805.1:70281-74082 GCA_001517045.1 Pseudotsuga menziesii
ATAAGGAGGGCATTAAGGCATACCCCATCATCCAACATGAGGTACTCAGCAAAGCTGTATAATGTGGAAGGACTCGATCATAAGGTGCACGAACCAGTAACTGTACCGGGAATGGCTAACATGCAAAGTCAAGATAACTGAGGAATGGATGAATCAGGTTTAAAATTCCTTCAAACAAGAGAATAATGGTGAATGGTGACTGAATGTAGGCAACATAGACTCGATATACAAAACTGGGACATCTCTGTGACATAGGAGGCATCGACAAAGGCTCCATAGGGACTGTAAGCTTAACCAGTCGGTGGAGATAAACTCAGATAAACGAGTACAGTTCCTAAAGTCAAACTATAAACCCAACCAATGGATGTGATATTCAGTGCTCTATTTAAAGGTGACATGATTCAACAACTACCAAAGATAACATGTTTCCTTGTCCGGCTTTTTGGTTTTATTTTTTTTTTCTTTTGACTTTTTCAAATATTTAAAAAGCTTGAAAAAGAATAAAACTTCTTTATAGTTATAGAATAGGAGGAGACGAGTGTCATATGGGAAAACAAACTAGTTCCAAGCAGTGGAACATACCTATGCTCAATGCAAGGATACATGTGTAGGATAGCGACACTCGAGGGAAAGTCACCTCCCGGTAAAATAGGGAATCAAGCTGCAAAGGATATAAAATATGGCTCTGCATGGCTAGACATGAGACAAGCTCGAACTATATGGCTGATACTCAAAGTCAGGGAAGACGACATAAGGCTCAATAAGGCTGGCAAAGCTCATGATAATGAAATTACAACTTGACATAAAGGAGTCCCAGGGAAAAAGGCCAGCATAAAGTTCAAGAGGAGTATGAAGCTCTTGCTCAAAGTCATGTAGGTACTATACAAAGGACTCCCAGACCTAAGAGAGGACTCACAACATGGGTACCAAATGCAAAAGGGAGCTAACTAGAACACCTATGTATAGGAAAGCTCTACCATTCACATAATATCACTTCTAACAGCAACATGAAGGTTTCGTGATACTATGGAATGGGTTTGTACCTAAGGTTAAGATGGAATGGTCATAAGGCAATGCATAAGTGCAAGCATATGTGAAATCCTAACCTATATGCCAGTTCAGACATAATACCTATCATAGGCATGAATGGGTCGACACCTCAGAGAGAGTGTACAAAAACTGGACCCTACATGACAACCATATTAGTCCAAAACAACCCAAAATAGTCAATAAAGAATCCAAACTATAGGGAATAGGGAGGAATGATTATGAAAAATAAATTCAAAGGAAACAATGCGATGGATGATGGGACATAAAAAGGAAAGTAAGGTGTAGGCCCAACGTTCATGCATCCACAACCACCCCCATGATGGGTACCACTGGTGTAAAGACCGAGAGAAGGGAGTCAACATCCTCCACAAATGGAGTATAGGGCATAATGTGACCACTCCCAAATCTATGAGCATGGTAAGGGGCTGTGATGCCCCCAAGTTTGACACTAGGGTCCATACTAGGACCAAGGACGGGTGATAGGATACCAGGCATGCAAAAGATAAAAGGACCCAAACTCAAGAAAGCATAAATATACTCAAGTAACCGCGATCTCAAAGGTCAACTAGCACATAAAGAACACACTCCCAATAAAATCTACAGCCAAAATACAAGCAAACCAAGGGGAGGACATGTGAGCTCTTGAATGTAGCAGGTATGTCTCACCTAGGAGAGGCTTGAAACTCCCATACACTACAAGTGGAGGTACGTAACCAATTATAGTGGCCCTCAGCTTCAATGCATAAAGCGATTGTGCTGTCCGACCTCTACCTGGATGGGACACCTATAGAATAACCCCTGCAAAGTACCCCCTTGATATCTTAGGTAAGGCAACTAAGGTCACCTCAATATAATCAATGCTCAGGTGGACAGGCGCAGGTGGGATTGACCGTATGGGCAGGGTAGCAAAGCCCGAAACTCTTGAAAGAGCCCCCAGATACGAATACAATCCTGGAAATATCTCTGGTGCTACTCAGTTATGACTAGGGGTCATCCCAATCAATAAACACTCACATTTCCTCGTGCTTAACTCCCTTTTGAGAGGAGGATCCTGAGAAACACCAATTATACCAAGGACTTTCACACTCTCACCTGGACAGACACATACATGTTGTTGTTTAGTGGTCTTGGAGAATTTACTGACAATGAACTATTCCAAGAACCTAAAACCTAATCTTGTTGGTGCAACCTATAAAAGAAAAGAGTGTAATTCATTTTACTATGCGTTGATTTTAGTTGGTTGTAATTACTCAAAGGGAAATGGCCATGCAACTAGTGATATGAAGACTCAACAGTGAAATAAAAGTGCACACCATAACAAACAATGCTAAGTGCAATCTTTGTCAAATGAAAAATAGGGTATGCCACTACATGAGATTCATAAATATATATTCCTTTCCAAATTCCAATGCAATCCTTCCTATATGATATCCTAAACACAACTCTCATCCAAGCAATCCAATGCAGGTACCTCCTCAAATCCATATCTAAGATGCAACTAAGAGTGCAACTACTTTGTATTTTTCAATATAAAAGAATGAAAAATGCAATAAAAGTCATCTAAAACTATCAGTCTCTGCAGCAAGTATAAAAGACAATCCTAGCAAGACATTGAGACAAAAAAGAGTAATGCACTAATGGCAAAACAAAAAGGGTAAATGAATAAAATTACTTTCAAAGAAAAATCAATGAAAAAGCGGTCTCTGGTCACAAAAGAAGCATCCAACAGACAACATCAGACCCAAGGAAGACCCAACCACACTCACAACCCACCCAACAACTTCTCACAACATCAAACTCACCTGAAGGGAGGATGTACGCGACTGTTTAAAGAAAAATTGCGTATATACGCGAATTTTGGCCAAAAACCTCCGTGTATACATGGATTTTGGCCAAAACCCTGTGTGTATATGCGAATTTTGTCCAAAAATCTGCGTATGTACATGTCTTTTGGCCAAAAACCTGCGTATACAGAGAAGACAGTGGTAAAAAGTAGGCCAAGGGTCAAACCAATAAAGGGGAGTGTCAATGGATGAACATACCATAAAATGCAACACAGAAACAAGGAGAAACAAAGAGAAAGTCAATAATATCAAGCACATTGTGCCCCCAACCCCAAAGAAAAACAAGGAACGTTCCCAAAGGAGTCGCCAATTCTATTACGGAGAGAAATTCCTATGGCTTGGGGTACCACAACCGACAGCTTGACTCCAGAAATCAATCCTTTCCAATATGCAAGAGAAATCGAATATCTAACACTAAAGGATCAAAACTCGTACCTTATTCCGAACGGTTGAAGTAGATCCATGTAGAGCTTTCCAACTCCAGCTTGAATTGATAAATTACTTCCTCAACAATCAGTAAACAAGACAAGCATGCTGAATATATTGGTGTTAGAACTACTCTAGCATATACAATCAACAATGTATAAGCATTTGAAATCATCCGTGGATAAAATATTCATTCAAACATACATTATTGGACAGGAAAATATATTTCTATTAATATAAAATCAGAGATTACAATGAATACAACCTCTGTCGGCACGTCTGCAAATCGAAGAAACTTAATCCCCCACTTGGGCCTCCACCACCTCAATCCTCCATCTCTCTATAGCAATCTCACAAGCAAAATGAAAGCTTGGGAAGAACACCAAAGTGCTCCAAGGGACAAAGGGATGCAGACTCAAGCATAAGTTCCAACAACAATGGACTATAGTTTCTTTGCTCTCAATTCTCACATATTCTTCAA
>LPNX010808841.1:0-26089 GCA_001517045.1 Pseudotsuga menziesii
AACGCTCCTGCAAGATGGAGGATATGAGAGAACTAAATTTCTTCTTTCTCTGCTATGATTCTTTTGATAGCAATTTCTTGTTTTTAAGAGATTGGAGATCGTAAACTGTGATGTAATTGGCTGCTGATTATCAATTTAAAGCTTTGTAAATGTTTTTATCAAGCTGATATGGTAATACAATTTCTTTTATGCAGTTATTTTCCATTTGTTCATGTGCATTTAATTATATTTTTATTTTTATGCACAAATCATATCATAATCAGATTTAACCAATTTTCTATATGTTTATAGTTTAATCTGTTAAACTAGTTATGTTTAATCATTGCATAAATGATTCTATATTCAAACAATTTTGGCATACTGAAAATAATGTTTTACTTCTCATGTTAAAATTGATTGTGTTTATGACATCAATGTTTAAATATTTTTAAATAATTGATAATCAAATTATTTTTTTAGCATTAAATCATTCTCTCCATTTTAAATTACTTTGCTTCCGTGATAGACTATTAATTTAATTAATATTAATATTTAGATAGGTTATTATTTTAATTCTAATATATATTTATGTAACTTTATAAATTCTTCCCATAGTTGTAGAATTATTAATTTTAGAAAGCATTATTAATTTTAGATTGCTTTCAAATTACATTTAGGATTAGTTCTAGATTTAATTCAAAGTCTACCTTTTAAGGAGCAAACTTACTAACTCAAAGAGTGCAAGCGGAGGCCGAATATCTGTGGGTGTTAACCACACCAAATAGCTCGAGGATGGGGTAATACTTGCTTAAGATTATGTGAAGCATTTGGCTCGGTTTTCATCCTCTATTGTTTTCCTTGGACATCATTCCAGCACCTATCCAACTGAGGCATCAACAAGACTAATGGAGAGACATAGAGAGTGAATCAAGTGTTTGAAGACATGCTTAGCATACATGTGATGGAAAAACCATCCAAGTGGGAAGATTATTTACACTTGGTAGAATTTGCATATAATAATGGACATCAAGTTCATTAGGATTGAGTCCATATGAAGCCTTGTATGGAAGAAGGTGTAGGACACGAGTGACTTGGGATAATCTAGTGAACACGATTGTGCTTGGCCCATAATTACTCAAGAAAATGGAGTAGGAGGTTGCCAAGATCAGGCACAACCTCAAAGAATCCCAGGATAGATAGAAAATCTATGCAGACAAGCATAGAGTGCATAGAGAGTTCAGTGTTGGGGATCATGTTTACCTCTGAGCGAGGGAAAGGGCGAGTTCTTTGAAGCTTGAAAGTTGTGTGAAGCTATCACCTAGATACTATGGGTCATTTGATGTGCTTGAAAGAATAGGGTCAGTTCCATATAGACTTGCATTGCGTGCTTGCACTAGAGCTCATAATTTTTTTCATATTGTTTTTCTTAAGAAATATGTATATGATCCTAACCATGTGATAAATTGGGATACATGATTCAGGTGGAACATGATGTAGATTTCCAAACTGAGCCATTGTACATATTCGACAGGAAGGTCACAATGCTTCAGAATCGAGCCGTTGGATAGGTCAGGGTGTAGTGGGAGCACTATGGTCCTCAATAGGCTACATGGGAGTTGGAAGATTCCATGCGATTGGCACATCCATTTTTGTTCAATTTTGTAAACCAATGAGGACAGTGTTGTTGCTAGGAGAAGGGGAATGTAATGGCCTGGTTTTGACTCCATGGCATTGAATTGTACATGATGTATATATTACGAGAATCGTGGCAAGGAGATCAAGGCCAATGTCCTACCATTGATTTGGTGTTTTGTGTATAGCTAATCAAGGTTGATGCTTATGGTTATTGTGCTCGTCATGCACAATATATTTTGAATATCATGTAAGTGTACAATTAATAAAATACCACAGCTAGATATGGGACTACAACTTGAAAGAGATGGTGGCATGATTTTACAAGGAATGGGGAGGGGAGTTAGGAAAACCCCCTAAGCTAATGGGGTGATACCATATGTCAATGGAGAAACCCATAAACCCCTAGCCACCTACTGTCCTCTACACTCAATCATTTATTTCTTCCAGAAGTTGGTTGAGGAAGTTAATGCGTTGGGCAGAGCAAGGCATGACACTCTGTTTGTGTGCCTGAGAAAGCATGCAGGTATGGAGTCTGAGGAAGAGATGTAATGAAAATGTGGGGGAAAGCTTTCCTTACAAATCTTAAATACACTCCAACTGTAACACCCCGGTTTTGACCCCGTTTGCATGACGTATATAATGTAATTAATCGTGGTGAGGAGCTAAAGGCAAAATCCCCACCATCGATTTGGTTGTGTATGTTTCAGAAATAGGGATAGTTGCCAATGGTATATCGTGCTATCCGGCACATTATAGTTTGGAATCATGTAAATACGCACATCAATTAAAATAAACCTACAGCCAGCTACGACGGTGCAATGTTAAAATGAAAAGGGCATGATTTTCCAAAGGATAAGGGGGCGGAAGATGATGGATCTTGGACTATGGGGGGGAAATCCATGTGCCGACCACTTTCTTGTCTCTTTCAGCCACCAAGTCGTTTGGGACAGGCATTAGTTGAGGGCAGTTACTGCTTGAGGAAACATGGGCATGGGGGGGCGTCAGTATGGCAGGCTACTGTCAGCTCTGACGGTACACATACCCAGCGGCCGAAGCCATCGTTTCCCTCACACAAGCAGTTTTCCTCGTCTTCACCTTCACAATTGTGGTCTAGGAAATTCCATCCTCACACAGAGAGATGTTATGTTTTCCTCACACACAGTTTTCCCATCATTTTCCCTCATGCACTCATCAGGATTCTCCTTTGGTTTTTTGCATGCAACGAGCTGGAAGAGCGGCCTCAAGGGAATGATTTCTGTTGTTTATGTGAAATAGCCATGGTTTTCATCCACGATTCGGGCTTGCTGTTGGTTTAGCCCGCGATTTGGTTTGTTGTTGTTCTTCCCATGATTTTTGGATGCTGTTGAGAGTTCGATTTCTTCTTCCATTTTGGACTGTGTGTGTGTTTCCTTCTTCCATTTTTGGACTGTGTCTCTTCCCCTTACGCACAAGTTGAGAGTTTGTTCTTTCCCCATTTCCGTCTATCTAACTTTCTTCAGCGTTTGAGTTGAGGAGCTGTGTGCTATGGGATTTTAGATGTTGGACGGTCGTTGACTTCCACATCCATTGGTTGAGTCCTCCCATGTCTATGAGGGGAGTTCTGCTTCTACCCCAACTACGAACTGTGTAAGTTTCTCGTTGTTTCCTCATCAGATTGGGGTCTGCGTTTATGTCCTTCTTTTGCCCAAGATTGAGAATCAGAATTCTCCCCTGTTTTGAGACTGTGTAAGGTCGCCATAGTTTTCATTGTGAGTTTGGGTTGTCGATTCACCCTGGGTTTTGGGTTGCTTCTTGGTTGCTGAGGCAGTAGACGTCTTTTGGGGATTGTTGCTGAGTTGTTTTGGCCACGCCAGGGCCAAGAACAACTCTAGAATGTGGTTGGACCTAAACTGTGCTTCACCTTTCGTTTGGGATTGTCACCCGGTTGTCTTTTCCTTCTTGAGAGAGCTGTGAATGGGTTGTTTTGTAGCGGTATGTAGTGGTTGGTATTCGGACTGTTGAGAGTAGAATTCGAGGCTCGGATTGCTTGAGAAGACTAGTGATGAGGCCACCAGCTTAGCATTTAGCCTTTCCTACCTCCTTGACGACGTGGAAAAACCCTACTATGTGGGTTTGGCTGATTGAAAAACCTTGGCTATGTGTAAGCCTGCATTGACCCTTATTCCTTGAGGAATCATGCCCAACTCGGGGGTGGCCATGTCACTGAGAGATTGGTAAGCACGCTGGCCTATGGTTGGGTGGAACGTTGCAGAGACGTACTTGGTTGTCGGGCGAGTCCTTCATTAGAAACATAAGTACTCCCAACTATTTCATCTCTGCATTTATATCTATTGTTTCATGAGAAATGATGAACATGTTGAATGCTTGAATGTATGGTTGTGCTTCCGCTGTATGCTTAACAATTATGCATCTCTACATGTTTTACTTCAAAGCATTTCTGTTTTTTAGTCTTTAGTTGTGAAAAACTTCATGGGGCTAGTTGCCCGGATGTTTGGTGTTTAGTAGCATCCTCTTCGCCGGTCGGAGGGTCGAGGACGTTACACCAACACTCTCCACTATGAGGGAGGCTGTGATGGTGAGATTTCCAGCAATGAAGCTTTAACAACATCCATTGATGATACATAATTCAATTGATTGTTGTTTGGAAAGCAACATTTTGGTGCATTCTCTAAGAGCACGCTTCAATAATGAGAAAAGAAAACGAACGTTGAAAGGAAGATAATGAGTAAGACATAGTAGATGCAACGTTGAAAGGAAGAGAATGAGTAAGACAAAGTAGATGCAACAAAGTGGAACGAGAGAGTTGTATAAAATGAATAGGTGTTTAGAAAACAACTATAGAAGGATTGCAATGAACATTACCTTCTTTTTAATGCATTGCAATATTAAGATGCCAACTGAATATCTTTGATTTATGTGAATTTGTGAAGAATTGTAGTAACTATATATTACATGTAGATATAAGTAAACATGAATGGAAGCTACACAAAATAAAATTGGAATATAAAACCTACAACCTTATTACATATCACATATATAATATTAATAAACTAAATAAAAAAGAAAGTGAAATAAAATATTTAAAATATCCATTATAAACTCATATTAACATTAAATTTTTAAACACAAATAAATGCATTTCCCTACATAATAAATCCATTATTAAAATGGCCTCAAATATTTTAAACACAAATTCTTTTTAATATTTAATATATTAATTTCCATGACTAATTTTTGCAATTTCTACAACATAACAAACTAGTATAAGTGTAAATCCATAAATAGCATATTAAGTTGGTGAAAACATGAAGTTGTAAAACACTTTTGCTTGATTTTTGACAAAAACAAATTGCAAAATTGTATGTATTTCAACTTCAATCCCTTCAAACGGATATCTCCCTTAGGAATTTCACCTTGAAGTAAACACAAATGTTTTAGAGAATTGAATTAGTTACGTACTCATATTTTAAAAAAAAAATTCTCGACATATAGCGACAAAAATTTGGAGGGCAATAAGGATATATACTTTAAAATTTTAAGTATGAATAATGAGTGACCTTTGCGCCCTTCTTTTTTCTTAGAGATAGTTATTTATTTTAGGGAAACTAAATGTATAATCATAATCTACACTCATTGGAGTTGTGCATGGACTATATGTTTAGGATTTTAAGACTTATACGCTATTTTTTATTTTTTATCGAAATAATATATGTACCGAAAAGAGTGCCTTATTGACACATGGTTTTGTCATCTCATTTTCTTTCAAATGTGACACTTATAAAAAGAAAAACACTCTTTTGAAGAGGACACTACAAGGAACAACCTTGTGTTTTCTTTAAAACATTTTGGCTTCGTCTTCGTGACAATATTGAGTTTTTATTGTCACTCATTTTTAAGTCACTAGTTTTTTTAATAATAAAGTTTAGAAAAAAAATCGTCAAAAATAGAAATTCTAAATGAAATTAAAAAAATATATATGATGAGAAAGTAGATTGAATGATGAATCTAGTCGTATAAACTTTGACAAGTAATTCTCATTTTTGGTAGTGTTTCAACCTTGCTAAAGTGAGATATTTCTGAAAACTGCAGAAATGGTGGTGGAAATGTTGAATACAAAAATCTCGGTCAAGATATTTAAATTGTCTCACGAGAGAGTTAGTTTCACTCGAAAAATAACCTAGAGTTAAGCAAATCTCTCATCCGAAAGTTATTTTAAACACTCGAACAAAAAAATAAAATATATCTCGGCTCAGAGTTTTCTTTAAGAATCTTTTAGGGGCCCACACATTAAACTCCCGTGATTCCGACGGGATTCCAAAACTTCTTGGATGAGAGGTGTATAAATAGGCTCTCGTCTGAGAGAATTTTTATCTATCTCAATCGAGAAATTGTAATTTTTTTTCAACCGAGAGTTCGCAGAGCGTTTTTTAGCCGAGAGTTTGCAGAGTGTTTTTTCAGCTGAGAGATGGCAGAGTGGTTTTCAGCCGATAGTTATTATATCCATATTGAATTCGAGAATTCACATATCAGAGTTTGCAGATATGCTAAGATTTCGCATTATTCGAGTTCTTGAGGCCACAATTTTTTTTTTATCAAGGATTTTCTTTAACACCTGTTTTGGCACGCTCTTATTTTTTTCATCAAACACCTTCTATGAAAACTAAACCTATGGGGAGATATCCTTCTTGAAAATATAGAGCATGGTAGTTTCATATTATTTTTATCATTCACCCATTAAGTACAACAAGCATTTTCTCAAGGCCACCTCAGCTAGTTTCCCAACACTTAGACATTTTCATGACTTTCTGCAAAGTTTATCCTGAAACCCTATTTTGGCATATCCATAAATTCTTCCTCAGGAACCTTCAAGTCGATATGAAGATGTGGACAGCTAAACAAAACACCCATATACACAATGACCATATGGTGCGATAATTTTATTCAACCCACAATATTTAGCGGCCATTTCCTTGAGGACACTTAGGAAGATTTGATACTTTGGTGTAAAAGCAACTTGGACCCCTATTTTGGTAGGCTGTTAATTTTGTCATCAAACACATTCTGTGAAAAGTAAGACTATGGAGAGTTATACTTCTTGACAAGCTAGAGCATGGTAGTTTCATGTTGTTTTAATCATTCACCCATTAGGTATGGCAAGCATTTTCTCAAGGCCACCTAAGCTAGTTTTCCAACACTTAGTCATTTTCAGAACTTTCTCCAAAGTTTATCGTGAAACCCTATTTTGGAAGATCTGTAACTTCTTCCTCAGGAACTTTCAAGTCGATTTGAAAATGTGGACAGGTAGAAAAAACACCCATATACACAATGACCATATGGTGCGATAATTTTCTTCAACCCACAAACTATGGCAGGCATTTCCCTAAAGCCACTTAGGGAGATTTACTACTTTGGTTTAAAAGCAACTTGAACCCCTGTTTTGGCAAGTTATTAATTTTGTCATCAAACACCTTCTGTGAAAACTAAGACTATGGAGAGATATCCTTCTTAACAATCTAGAGCATGGTAGTTTAAAATTATTTTTATCATTCACCCATTAGGTATTGCGGGCATTTTCCCAAGGCCACTTGAGCCAGTTTTCCAACACTTAGTCATTTTCAGGACTTTCTCAAAAATTTATCATGAAACGCTATTTTGGCATATCCATAAGTTTTTCATTAGACATGCTTAATACAAATTGAGATCATGTTTAGGTAGAAATATCAATAGAGTACAGCTTGACCATACGCTGCGGGAATTTACTTTAACCTATGATTTAAATGGCGGGAATTTTCTTCAGACTATTTCTTGGTAATTTTACTTTCTTTGGTCCAAATCCTTGTTTTGGCATGTACCTATAAGTTTTTCATACAATAGTGCTTAGCATATTACTCTTCTTGGGTCTTTCTTTTATCTTTTTTTCAATGTATATATTTAACTCCCAATTCTCATATCTTTTCATGCATTGGATTTTAGGTTTTAATTCCTTCAATATGGGAAATCAAAGGAAGTGCGGAAAAAAACATGATCGCACCAGAACTGATGAAGAGGCAAGGAAGGACAAAAATCATGAAAATATTAGAAAGTTAAGAGAAAAAAGAGCAATGGAAAGAAATGTGGAGGCACTTGGCGGTGACGAAGAAATGCAGAATGTGAACCTTGCACATGGTGGTGATGAAGGAATGCAGATTGCCGAGGAACACATAGATGAAATAAATGAAGAGCATGGAGGTGACGAGGAAATTACAAATGGGGAGAAAACTATGGGTAGCATCGATATTGAGCCCATGATTGGGGATTAAATAAATTCTGATATATGTTTATAATTTTTACTTTTAAATATAACATATAAAAACTTATATATATATATATATATATATATATATATATATATGCAGGGTCGACATCCAACATACAACATCCTACCACACTTACCAATTCATAGAGATTAATTAGAAGCTGCAACAATATCATCATTGATGATACATTTTGGAGAATATGGATTCAAGTAAAATTGAAGAAATGGGACCTCCGATGCCTGATCATACAGCTCGTTATAGAGTAAAAAAGGTAGTCAAAGAATATTTTGAAGGTATTTCTATCATAGAACAAGCTCAATTGTTAAATATGTTGTTAAAGCGAAAATGTCTAAGAAATGCAATGACATTATTGGGCATTAAAAATGTCAAAGAGGCTAAACCAAATGAGATTGTATCACAAAATTTGACATTGGTCCTTGCATCACTTGCAAAAAAAGATCTCATAATTACATGGTTGCTCATAATACTATTCTAACACGGGTTGTGGCAAAAAACACTGTAAACAGTCATTTGTTGTCTACTATTCCAAGAATGTTAAAAACATCAAGAAAATTTTTATGGAAACATAAAAACGTTCGAGTTCAATTAGATGAGGATGATGAAGTTGCCTATTGGGGTGTTATCTGTAGGCAACCTTATCAAGATAGACTTCCAGATAATGTGCAAGACAAGGTGAAAGAGTTTCGGTATTTAAACTCTTGTGTCTTACCAAATGAAAAGGATGTTGTCCGACGTCGTATATCAAAAGGAAACAATGAAAATCATGCCAAACACATAACAGAGATCACTCAAGTGGAAATGTTCAAAACATTTATGAAGACTAATGTTGATGTGAAGATTGCCCTTAGCATATTTGTGAAGCTTAAACCATGGTATGTCACGCTTATCATTGTTCGTGGATTTCTTTCATGACAAATGACTTGTGTAATAACAAATGACGTCCATTTTGAAAAGATAAATATTAAAGAGTATTTCTCCTAACGAAGATCTCAACGCTTATGCAATTAATCGAGATCACTCTGCTAGGTTAAAGAGAAAAATTGCGAGCTCGAACTCACACATATCTTATCACCAGGTTGCATAGGTTTCAAAGGAAGTTTCAACATGTTAAAAGAATGTTGAAGAATATATTTTTGAGTTGCAGTCGATGGAGAAACACTTCCACATGTCACTTTTGTTTTCCATATTGAAGTAAATTGCATTGGGGGATACCAAATAGACTGTTAATGATACTCCACCGAATATTTGCTTCCTAGAGAAATTCTATGCCACCTAAATCACAAAGATTTTTGGCTATATCCACATAGTGCTAAACAGACTTTAACATTTCTTCAAGTTAATTTGCAACCAGAATGAATGCTTGAGATCATGGAGAAGATGTTAGAAATAATGCTTTCATTAATAGATTTGGTTTGAGACTTGTTAGGGTTGTTACAGATTGTTGAGATATTCTCTCAACCTATCTTTTCAAGATTAGAATAAGTTAGATATGATAACACTTATATAAGTGTGTTGTATTTGGGTTTGAAAGATATATGTGAATATTGTTTTGTGTGCAATTCTTGTGTCATAGCTCCTCTTCTAATTTTTGTCTTGGTATCAGAGTAGGTCTTGGCCTAGCTCCCTTACGGGAGGGCCAAGGAGAATAATAGAGATGTGAGTTTATCAGCTGTAGGAGTAGATAGTTTGTAGCTATGATTTATATTAATTTTATGTGTGATTTGGGAGCTGAGATAGTAGCTGATAGTTCATTAGAAAATCCCATCCATTTGAGAAGCCTCAAGTATTCTTTCTAATGTATCTGGAAGCTGCATGAATTTTTGAAGGATAGATTGTTTGTGTGAGGAATTACTGGAGTGAGCTTTGTGAGATATCTATTATATAATTGCTGCATGGGTAAAAAGACAACTACTGAAAACAAGTGTGTGGAGGATTCCCTGGACGAAATTTGGCCTTCCATTGCAACGTTGAATAGAGAAAAGCAGTGAGGTTTTTCCATCAAAGAAATGCCCAGCTGAAGAGAGATCGGTATGTTGGTATCGGCACTGTTTTTTATTTGTAATTGAATATCTCTGTTGTTTCTCTTCCTTGTTCCACCGATCTCTGCGATGCTTCCTCCTGATCATATCTGAATCCGTTGTTGTTTCAGAGATTTAGAAATTCACTGCCAATGTGTTATTTGGTATTGTTGGATGTAGAGAAGAACTGTAATTCCTGAAGTATGAAGTGTACCTACATTAATATTTAAACTTTTATATATTTATGTAAGAACTCTTGTATATTGATATAAGCTAGCAGCCCCGGTTTCAAGAACAACTGTTCTTATTGGAAGTCTTCTTGTATAATTGAATTTTGAAGACATTCTGTATCCAGACTTTATTCCAAGATACTGACGGATAGCCGAAAGAAAAATATCGAATAAATGGAGGAATGTCCATAGGATGGTTCATTACTTGACTGCTCTATTGCAGAAGCCCCAACAGGATGAGTTTGTCAATATTATCAATTCTACATGTACATCAATGATGGTCAGAAGTGGTTGCATCTTAAATGAGTTGAATGGTAAGCTCAAAGATGAGGATGAGAAAGAACACAATCCAAAGGCATCAGAGTGGGTGCAGGTGCTAGTGAAGACCAGCTAGACTTTGAATCAGACAATAAAATATTTGTTATTTAGTATTGATGTGTGCTTTGTAAAATATTTGTGATTTAGTATTGATGTGTGTTTTGTAATGTAAGCATTAAAGGGGAGTGTTAGAAATAATGCTTTCATTTATATATTTGGTTTGAGACTTGTTAGGGTTGTTGGAGATTGTTGAGATATTGTCTTTACCTATCTATTCAAGATTAGAATAAGTTAGATCTGATAACACTTATATAAGTGTGTTGTATTTGGGTTTGAAAGATATATACGAATATTGTTTTGTGTGTAATTCTTATGTCTTAGTTGCTCTTCCAATTTATGTCTGAAGATTGTTCCTTTACTCGTAAAATTGGTTGAGATGGTGGAGATATTATATGATTATCATATTAAACATAATATTTCAATATCAAACCAACCATTGAATAAATTACCATATCGCTGAGATAGTTTTCCAAAGATAATTTTACCAAAATGCAAAGGGATCATTTGTTCATTTAGAACAAGTGTCATCCAAATTAAAGGCAACATTAAATTTAATATACTCAGCTGGCCAGCAAATCATTAGGATTTCATGCCACCAAAGCATTGAAGGATCATGCCCTTAATCACAAGAAATTTTTTAGGGGATTTCAAATGAAAACAATTTTTATCTTTTCAAATAGTTTTACTTTTTTCTCAATCAATGATAAACATTTATCTTCCTTTTCGTTTCGATGTTAATTAATATGAATTACATTTTGATGTGCAGGTAAAAGAAGAAGTGTGACATACTAAGGAAGTGAGGAGTAAAATCTAGGAATGAGGTGAATGATATGGAGAGCATCTCATTGAAAATAATGAAATCAATGATGTGGAGTAGAATGTTACAAGTCCTTACGCCTATTTATGCTGAGGAAATTTGAATGCTAGAGGAGGGAGGAGGTTTGTAAAGAATGGAAGGATTTTCATTCTTCCTATATTGGTATTCTTCTTGCAATGTTTTGTGGATAGGGAAGAAGGAGTAACGCTCCTGCCAGATGGAGGATATGATTTTTGTATAACAGAGAACTGAATTTCTTCTTTTTCTCTGGTATGATTCTCTTGATAGCAATTTCTTGTGTTTAAGAGATTGGAGATGGTAGAATGTCATGTAATCAACTGTTGATTATCAATTTGAAGCTTTGTAAATGTTTTTTTATCAAGCTGAGATGGTAATACAATTTATTTTATGCAGTTATTTTCCATTTGTTCATGTGCATTTAATCATATTTTTCTTTTTATGCACAAATCATATCATAATCATATTTAACCAATTTTCTATATGTTTATAGTTTAATCTGTTAAACTCGTTATGTTTCATCATTGCATAAATGACTCTATGTTCAAATAATTTTAACATAATGACGATAATGTTTTACTTCTCATGTTAAAATTGATGGTGTTTATGACATCAATGTTTAAATGTTTTTAAATCATTGATAATCAAGTTATTTTTTTTCAGCATTAAATCACTCTCTCCATTTTAAATTACTTTGCTCCTGGGATAGACTATTAATTTAATTAACATTTAGATAGGTTAGTATTTTAATTCAAATATATATTTCTGTAACTTTATAAATTCTTCCAATGGTTCTAGAACTATTTATTTTAGATTGGAAGAATCATGGCAAGGAGATCAAGGCCAAGGTCCTACCATTTATTTGGTGTTTTGTGTATAGCTAATCAAGGTTGATGCTTATGGTTATTGTGTTGGTCATGCATAGTATATTTTGAATATCATGTAACTGTGCAATTAATAAAATACGATAGCTAGATATGGGAATACAATGCGAAAGAGATGGTGGCATGATTTTACAAGGAATAGTAAGGGGAGTTAGGAAAACCCCTTGAACTAATGGGGTGAGACCATATGTTAATGGAGAAACCCATAAACCCCTTGCCACCTACTGTCCTCTACACTCAATCATTTATTTCTTCTAGAAGTTGGTTGAGGAAGTTAATGCCTTGGTCAGAGAAATGCATGACAGTCTATTTGTGTGTCTAAGAAAGCATGCAGGTATGGAGTCTGGGAAGCTATGTTCTTACTTCTGAAGCAAGAAAGCCCTAGATTGTGTGCCTAGACCAGTTTCTCATGGGTCATACTGAGCGGTTGGGGGTTATTCTTCCATCCCATGGTTGTGGGGGGTTCATGCTATCATTCATGTAGGAGGATTGTTCATTCCCGACCTCGCAGTCGTGTTCTTTCTCTGGAAGAGGCATTCTGAACAATTATACATTTATTCACTCTCCTGAGCCACAGAACTGGTTATTCTATAAGTATTTTTCTTTGCTTAGAAATTGGTCGATGTGTTTCAACATTATCTTGAACAACAGATTGGTAGGAGACCCTATTTTTCTCTGTGTTACAGTTTGAAGCTTGTGTGCTGTGTTTCCCTGTGAATTGTTGTGATTTTCACCCTTGTTTGGGTCTGAACTGTATGCAATACTTAGGAGTGGAAGAGAAGTAGAATGTGCTTGATAAACCTAGTGTGTAACCTCACAATAAGATAAGAGTGGTTGTGAATTTGCTTTGTACATCATAAAGAGCACTAGAAGGGAAGGTGTATCTTGAGGGACTATGGAGCAGAGAAGGGGGAACTTCCTTATGTTGGATGTGTAGGAAACATGGATGCTAGGCTAGATAGATCTTATGATGGTGTATTTAGCTCTATGGATGAGCTCACTAAATTAGGAGTTGGATTTATTCATGTCCACTTCCTTAGCACCATGTAAAACCCAATTGGATATTGTCTTGGATGTGCCTTGTTGTATTTTGGACATGTGCAATCCTTGGTTGGATAGCTTGAGAAACCCATTGTTAATGATGTCTTTGTTGAGTTCCTCAGAAACCCAACTGCTGGCTTGGTTAGTCCTTATTGTGGAAGTTGGTTTGACGGTGAGGAGTCTGATAAACCCAATTATGTGTTGGCTTGGGTGAGTAAGCCTGATAAACCCTACAGTGTTTGGCTTGTAATCCTACACCCTGATAAACCCAACTGAGTGTTTGTTGAATTATTGTAACTATTAACACTCTGTTAAATTTTGGTCATAAGAGATACATGGGAATTTCAGCCTTGTCGACATGATTTGGGAAGGTTGCTCAGTTCTCACAGAAGGGGCTGATGGTGCACAGAAGGTAGCATTCAGCCATTGGAATGAGCCTCGGTGGTGAATGTCAAAGGAAACAAAATAGTCTATGGATCGGAGATGCAAGGTAAAGAAGAGAACGTCTGGCGTGTTGAAGGAATTAAGGGGGACTCGTGATTGAAGACTGAGATTGATCGAATGGCAGATCAATGACGTCAAAACATTTCGCATGGAGAACATGCCCGACCAAAGCCATTTTTCCAGATTGCAAAATAGTTTAAAGGACGGATGCATCTAACGGTCAAGAATGGGACCCAAGAAGATCCACAGTTGAAATTGATTTTGCATCCCATATTTACGAGGACAATGCAGCAATTATGGATTGAAAAAATTGGTATGGGCTACTCAGATCGACGGTCCCTATAAGAACGGAGGGAGATCGGTAGTCATAGTTCATTTCAAAATCTTAATTAGCATGGAGGGAACCAAAACCTCACTTCACGAAGAATGGTAGGGTCCGCCTAGATCAATAGTTGTGAAGGAAATCGATCTTGATCGATGGTTGAGCTGTACACATGCAAAGTAGGGAAAGATGTAGCATAAAGAACCTCTCATACCTATGGTTTAGATCGTAAAGAGTAAATCTATGGTGTAAGCCACCTGGGAAAGGAACAAAGGTTATGTTGTGTGAAAAGATATAAAGGGCTCCATGTGAAGTTGCAAAGATTTGTCTTTTCCAAAACCTTGAAGCCGCCAAATATCCAACCACCTATAGAGCGCCAGTACGGACCGACCAGGAGACTCTGCTACAGAACAAGGTAGGCCCCTGATACCCTCTCAGTGCTATTTAAAAATGGACGTAGTAGGAGCGAAAGAAGTGGTAGGGGTGAGAGATGATGTAGAACTTGAGACCACAGGTCGATGGGAAAAATAAAGTCTGGTAGACGACAATTCTGAGATTTTTTATACTATCCTGGTGGCAGAATCCATTGAAACCACTAGAAGCAAATTGGAAAATCTTAAGAACCGAGGTGGAGATAACTGCGGTGTTTTTAAATCTTTCTTCCATTTCTTCTCTGTTGGCCAAACCACCCATTTCCCTGAGTTTGTTGAATGGTGTGCAAGCAATTTCTTTGTCGCTGAAGGTGTCATTATGAATAAATCAAAGTCTAAAATCCTTTTCTCAATCCAAGATTCTGTCATCTGCAAAACCCTGGATATCCCTGACGAATTTGTCCATATATCCCAAGACTACCAAGAAGAAAATATTATATGTTGTTTTAGAGAGTCTACAGACGAAAGTAAAGAAACCTTCTTGATAACCTTTTCTAAACCCAATAGTGAGCCCATCGACCTGCCCTACCCTATTGACCTCAACCAATTCAACAAAGAAACTCAGTGGTGTATATCCCTAGCCAATCAGTTCTTAGGTCTAGATACCGAAGCCTATGTCACAGAGTCATTAATGAGTCTTTTGTTCATCCTGAGTACTTGTCCGGTCGAACCTAAATTTCCTGGGCAATCCTATCAATCGTGTTTCCTTAAGTTTGATGAGTTCTTGACCGAGAACATCCGTTCTCAGTTAGCAAATTTCCACATCACTAGAATGTTCAGATTCCAGTACTTTTTGTTGAGAATGCTTATAGCTTATAATGAGGAAGACCTACAAGTACCAGAACTGGAAATCACTGCTAATATGGCCACTAATTACTGTAAATTCATTAACCAATTGATGGACAAAATATACAACCAGACTTCTTTCAAGAGAGGTTACCTAGGGTGTTTCCTAAGATGAGGCAAACACTGCAGCTATCAAATAGCAAGAAGAGGGGACTGGTTTCTCATAGAATATTGAACGACCATAAGGTTGTATGGTTTCGTACATCCACCCTACATTCTACCAGCTTTTCTAACTGCTAGGGTTTTCTCCCTGGAATTGATCCGGCAAAGACTCATTGTTGAAGAAGAGCACTTCTTGAACTTTAAGAAAATATCAAATTTGATTTTCCCATGGGAAGTAGGACCATACACAGTTAGAAGCAGGTATGCTTTGCCCCATGTTACCAACTTGCTTAGAGGCATGGAGTTTTCCATAGGACAAGCGGTAAATTATGACCCTCACCAGATAATTTCCAAAAGGAGGAAAGATCACAAATGCAGGCCTTTTGAACACACTGAAATACCTGGACTTAGAGAAGCAGCCAAGTGGGATGATTTACCTTATCCTGCCCTGATGGATACTAGCATAGAGTAGAGCACTGGCTCACAGCTACCGGGGGTAGCTTCTCCCAAAAGAGAAATGGATAAAGTAGTTGCAATAGCGAGGGAATTCTCCTCACTGGTCAGCTATTTAGTGAGTTCAATAAAAAGAGGGGGTCCAGATCCCATGGACACTGAAGAAGTGGACACGACCAACATGCCCAAGAAGTAGAAAGTAGAATGGGGACAGCAATTGGTGCAGTTTAAAAGGGGCCAGGAAACGAGACATGTGAAGAAGAAGAATTTAGTGAAAGAATAGCAACAAGAAGAGCCCAAGATAGTCGAATTGAAAATACAAGAGTATGTTTTTAACTTGAAGACTCCAAGTAAGCATGCATCCAAAGAGGACTAGCTAGGATCTTATCGAGAGAGGGCTAATAAAAATTTCAAGGAGATGGAAGAAATAAATAGCGAGGCATCGTGATTACCTTGCCCCAATGTGGCGCTGAAAACTGTAAGAGATCATGCCACTGACACCCTTAGCTTGGCCTTGGCAATGGGGAAGAAGGTGTCAAAGGTTAGTGTGAACCTCTTGGAGGTTCCCACTATTTACATAATACACCTGAACAAAGAGACTGGAGATATATTGAATGCCATATTGCTTAAGGCTACCATACAGATGTCTAAGTTGGAGGAAAGTAAAGAAAAAACTTTAAACCTTTTAAGGAAGGTGAGAGTGGAGAACAAAGCACTTAAATCCCAAATCAACAATTTACAGAGTGAAGCAATGCAGATAGAAGGACAGGAACATAAAGGGATTTTGGCTGAGAAATTGCTCAATGATAAGGAGAAGGAGATCCAGACCCTGAAAAAGAAGTTAAAAATCCCTGCCACCCAGCTCGCCCAAAGAGAAGAACTAGCTGACTTTGAAAGAGAAAAAGAGGTCTTGAACGCTGAGCTTACCGATTTCAAAGCTAAGCTACTAAAGCTCGAAGACAAAGAGAGGTAGTGGGAAGCAGACATCCAGTTTTTGAAGAAAAGCAAGGCAGAATTAAAAACCAGATTAGCAATGAAGGAAAAAGATCTTCAAGGGAGAAGTGCAGAGAGTGCAATCCAACCCACGGGTGTGGCTAGAGAGATATATACTGGTTCTCTCTCTACAAAAATGTCCTAGATAGGCCTGAAAGATACAGAGCTCATTAAATTAAAGCAGCAGCTCGAGGAACTGGAAAACAAAAGGGTCAAAGAGAAACAAGGAAGAGAAAAGATAGAAGAGAAACGCCAAGAATTGGTTGAACAAAATGCCAAGCTAAGCCAACAGGTGGTCGGTAAACTTTCCTTGCAAGGCACTAGACATCTGATCTGGGATCAGATCATTATAGAAGCTGACAAGTTTCGGCCTTATCTAGATTTCGTTGAAGACCAGGAGAGTGCTATGGAAGAAGCCAAGAAAAAAGTCCTAACAATATTAGGAGAAATACTGAAAAGGCCCTTGGTGGCAGCGGAAAATGGCATTACTTTCCTAAGCTCTATGTCGGATGAGTCCGCCAACCGATATGGTATCCAAAATAGGGTTGTTGTTGTCTCCGGAGCTAGAAAGGTATTTACTAAGCACAGGATGTTGGAGACTGTACGGGCCGAAATAGAAGTTATTGAGCACAAAGCCCTAGAGGTCATCAAGTTGTTCAAACCATTGGTACGTAGAGGAATTCTTTTTTCTGGGAAGAAAAGGGTCATTTATTGTCCCAGAAGGAGTATCAAGAATTCCTAGTGCACTGCCGATTAGACAACAACAAGTTCAGAGATATGCAACAATCGTTGTCTGGGAATATCATTTTTGATAAATTCACCAATGATTTTGAATTATTGTTTGATTTTAAGGCCACATGCACCGAGGTCCCTGAGACTTCATACCCAAAAACAAAGGAACTCAAAGCACAATCCTACGACATGGTAGTCACGACCCTACCTTGTCCCGATTTATGGAAATCCATTCAGCAGTATGGGTCGACCAAATTCAAAATGCATCCATAGGAGTGGTGATGGAAATACGTGGGAATTTTTCTCCACGTTGCACACCCATTCCAACAATCACCTCTCTCAGCGCGTTGTACAGTCATCACTCGCCAGATGGAAATATAGGAAATTTTCATGCATATTTCTCCTTGCATTCCACATTTCTTTATTTAGTCATTTCAGGCAAATCACAGTCGATGTGCCACCTAAGATTTTATTAGAGGATTTCCTTTAGTTGTAACAAATTTTAGTTCTCGAATGCCAGTTTAGAGAATCCAAATAGCTATAAATATACCTCCTAAAGAAGGAGAAAGGGTTGAAACCAATGTAATTTTGTTGTGTATGCTTTTAAGAGAATTTTAATAAAAATTGCAGAGCCGAGGTCGACAGTTTTTACAGGGATTCACGTGTCATTCGTATTTGCAGTCTATTGCTTCCTTTCTTATGTGAATTGTTTTCTAGTTTATCTCTCCCATTTCGTTTCCCTTCATATCTAAACGTAGTGTATAACAGTTTGGAATTCATACTTGATGTGATCCATCTGTTGTTTTCAATATTCACCAAAGTTTTCTTCTAAATTTAATACAGAATTCATTTTTCGATGCTCTGTGTTGATGGTTTGTTCATGTTCTTCTTTTCCACTAGGCAATTATAAATTGATTGTGATCAAGTGGCTATATTTCCCCTGTGTTGAAATCGCTTGCATAAGTTCTGTTTATTTCTGTTACATATCTTGACTACATTGCCCAATGGTTTTGTGTTTTGTTTCAACCAATTTTGCAAACAATTTATAGTTTCACTTGTATATATCTGGCATTGTTAACATTTGGTGAGAGATCCCTCTCGGAAGAGTAGAACGCCAGCTCTCTCTTCGAAACTGGTTCTGCTTTTACCTAGGAGCAGGCCTTCCACAACCTTTGGGCTCAATTCCAGTGCTAACAGTAACTTCAAAGTGTATTTACACCGATGTTCCTATTGGGAGAATCATGTGTATTTTATTGTACCCCAATTTTCCTATCAGTAGAATCATTTGTATTTCAATGTACCCCGATTTTCCTATCGGGAGAACTACTAAGAGTTAAGAGGAAGTACCCTCCTTTGTAAGTCAGGGGGAAAAGTACCCACAGTTGTGGGGCACTAGATTCTCCCTAGAGAAGTTGACCCAGTTAAGTACAATGGGGTCGACATAGTTGAGTTAAATTTCAAGTGAACGAAAGAATATAAATAGAGGGAGTAGCTGTTGTAATCTCACGGATCATAGAGGGTTACCAATAATACACATTAAAGCATATAGACATAATAGAGACAAGAGACAAGAACATAGATGTAGAATAATAGATTATATTATATTAAAAGGGTCCATACAAACATAGAACTGAACCAAGTTCTCATCTGGCTCAACAGCCTAATATATATGATTTGCAAACAGTTACATATAACTACCTGTCGGTTCGGTCACCCAACATGACCTTATACGGCTGACCTAATCTCTAATTAGTCAGTTGATCAACTTAGTTGGATTACCAACTAGCTCCTCCAACATCTCCCCCACGAACAAAATCTTTCTTCGTCCCGAAGAAACATGGGAGGTACTCAAAACTCTTTTACTGTCTAAGGTAGTTATTTCTTGTTTGTCTTTTATGGGCTGTGAAGTCGGATGGTTGGTCGTTTATGTATACAGACTTCAACAATTGCTTCTGCTATAATGGCCAGTTGATGTCGGAATTCTATCCAATTTTGGAGTACTTTTTTGGATGTCGATGGTCAATGTTGTAATGCTTGATAACGTCGACATCTTCTCATGAATGGAAAGTTCTGCTATCCTTTACATGTTGGGATCCATAAACTGGTCTTTTTATCACCTTACAAAAGAAGCGAAATTTTTCTATCACCTTACAAAAAAATGTTGCAATATTATTTATAATTAAAGGGACACTTGCGGGGAAGGATATCACCATTTCTATCGCACCTGCTGAAAGAAATAATTATATTATTACTAAATTCGCTAACCATTTAGTGATTCCTGAGTCAAATATAAGGGAAGAGCTAGACATTTTGGACAAAAAATGAATTGAAATAAGTGGCTTACAATTGAGTGTTGGAGATTATATGGTCACATCGAAATTCATTGTTTGTTCCTTATGGAGCTTTGATGGTGACATAATTTTAGGTTTACCCTGGATAAAAACATTGGGGACTTTCATCTTAAATGCTGAAAAGAAGCTTCTAACATTTTCCTATAAGTGAAAGAGAATCACATTTCAAGATATTACAATGAAGTTAGAAATAGAACCTCCAACATTTGACAAATTCCAGGATATATCAGAGATGATTTCACAGGGTAATCAGAAGTCAGAACAAAAGAAGCAGAAAGAAGTTGAAAAAATTATCGCTAGTAAGGATGAAGAAATTACTCATTTGAAGAATCATATTCAAGACTTGATCGCACAAATTAAGAAATTAAAAAGGGAAAACAGATCGCAAGAGGAATTCCACCAAAAGGAAGTGGATCTGCAAAATGATTTCAATAAGAAACTATTACAAAAAAATGAAGAAAATTCTCGCTTAAAAATTTTGAATCAAGGGTTGACTGAACAAATAAAAAAATTAAAAAATGAGAAGTTAAAAAAATCCTTAGATTTATTATCAATTAGTAAATCACAAGAATCACAAACAATTAAAGTTTCTACATGGGTTCCACAAACGTCTCGAATACCTTATCGTCACCTAAATCACAGAAGTTGATACAACCAACATCAAATTAAAGTAGAAACGATGACTAATGCAATAGAGAAGTCATCAAAGGCTCAAATTCAAACATCAGAAAAGGGAACCAATGCAAATCTCATCAAAGTTCAAAAGAGCAATCTTATTTTCACATCGCTACAAGCATCAACAGAAAATGGTTCCGAAAAACAATTACAAAAATCGTTAGAAGCACCAAAAGTTGAAGTTCTAGTAAACAATTCACAGGCAATTCGAGTTCCTTATAACGATCCAAATCACAAGAGTCATTATGATAGATGAAAAAATCAAAAGGAAAATTACCAGTATTATTCCTACAAAGAGAAAAGACAAAATCGACAACTCTCGACAATCGATCCGCAAATAATTCCGTTAAGGGCATATCTCGGATGGATGAATTCACAAATGACGCAACATTTCCACATAATGTTTAAAAGAAAGTATTGTCTTATTTCATCAAATGTTGCAACTACCAACACACAATGTCATGAGAAGGCGTTACGAGCTAGAACAAGGGATAAAGTCTTTCATAATTGTGCTTTGAGGACAAAGCAATTCTAAGGGAGATGCAATGTAATGAACAAAAATATATATAATAAATAATCATTAAATAACTATTATATAATTAAAAATAACTATTAAATATCAATATTAATTATTAATATTAATACATATTGATATTAATAATTAATAATTAATAATTAATAATTAATAAATAGTTATTAATAAACAATTCTAAAATGACGCATCCTTTCATGGATAGTATCCAAAGTTCCTTTACGATTAATATATATATATGGAACTCACTTTGTAATCTATCATCATATCTATTCTATCATCAATTTATATATTATTATGGCTTATTTAATATTCCAAGTCTTTTGGTAATATTATTTGTGTAAGAGAATAATTATTTGCTTCAATGAGGAGGTTAAGAAACATAAAGAACGCCAAGGTACAAGAGACCTCATGGGAGAAAACATGGGCTGAAATCAAGGAATGGGCCTATGTCGAAAGAAACCAGCACAAGCAGCAGAGAAGGTAAACCATAGCTCTATCATGAACTACATGAACACACCGTTCATGGCAACTTTCGAAGGAAAAAAAAAACAACAGTAAAATTCATTTAAGCCGGTACCCCAATGGGAAATTCTACTTCAACAGACCAGTCGAGATCTCTGGAGAAGTCATATATAAACTGACTAGTCTATCCAACCAAGTTGACCTAGTCCCAGTCGACATAAAATAAGGGCTAGTAGAGCGACTAACTGGAACACCATCCGAAAAGAATTCAAAAGGGATAATGATTAGGCAGATACAAGCTTGAATGCCACAAATTGTGGCCAAAATCATAGCATCAGGGCTCACACCTACAGGTCAAGGAAGCGACCTGAAACTGGATATGCTAAAGGGAGTAGACATGATAGATGAAACAAGAAAAGTATGCATATCGTCTCAGTATGTCACTGACATGCTTAAAGCCATCTGTGAGAAATTCCAGGAGTCGAGCGAGATTATAACATTGCCATCTCTGATCATATGGATAGTAATGTACTACTTGTGCCTAGTCAGGGACAAGTAGTTCCAAGAACCAACAAAATTCCATATGTGGCAGTTCAAACCATTTGCGCAGATTGCAACACTGAAAGAACTGGCAAATGGCAAAGTATTGTTGGAAAACTGGCTTCAACAGCTGAAAGTTCAGACAACCAGATGGAGGGTGCCTCAGAACATCTGACGAAGTCTGTCGAAAACCGCATACATACAATTGGATCTTGACCATACTGCAGTTTGGTATATGCAGGGAGAAAACACAAAAGAAAAGTCTCTCGACTATTATCCAATAGTCGAAGAGATCTTTTGTGAACTATCTCAATAGTCCAGCACAAAACTGTCGATACCATAAAAATCCAAGGAAGTAAACCTAGTAATCGAAGAACCATTAATAGACCAGGAAAAATAAGAATATTATTAACTTTGACTACACATCAACACCTTCATGTTAGAGGAAACACAAGAAGAGGACACCAATCGACTTCAAATCACAATCATACCACCAACAACCCAAAGGGGAAGTACACAGACAAAGTAGCAGGTAACCAATCCAGCTGAGAAAAGTGTCATCCCATCTCAACAGCAGGAGGGAGGGGAAGAATTAGGAGACATTGAGTTCGACAATCCTGAATATGCCATAACCAATGACAAAGTCAAAAAGCTAGCAAAGGAAATAGCAGCAGTAAGAAAGAAGGCAACTGAGACAAAAGGGAAGGGGAAGTGGAAGCTGATCCTTTTAGAATCAAAAGATGAAGAGGAACTATTATCTACCACTTTCGACATCATAGAAGACATCGTAGTGAACTAAGTTCTGGTCGAGATGCAGTTCAAAATATTTGTCGAACCAGGAGCACAACAAGGTTGGCCGAAAAAGGTAAAAAGTACAAACACCTCAATAGCCGAAAACATTATCGACTTAGTGTCTACACCCCCACCCCCATCTTTGACCCAGATCACATAGGAAGAAATTCCAAAGCTACCCTCCATAAGCCTAGTCGACATATGCAAAAATTCTATGCCGAAAACCCTAAAGGAGAGGTTCGACCAAGACAGAGATTTCCAAGCATACATTGAAAAAATTCCTGAGCTACTTACCTCTGTCTAGAGGATCACCACCAAGTGTCCTCTGTTCAAATATGGTGGGTCAAGACAGCTTAGTCCTCCACAATCAGGACAAATACCCCAGAAGCCGAGGTCTATGGGAATTTTAAAATCAACATTTGTGAGGAACTCCGACAAGATAGCTCAAGTTGTTGCAAGTCGAACCTCATGCTTTACCTCAAATGACATCAAACACCCTCCACTAGCCAATGAACCAGCAAGATATGGGGAAGAAGAAAACCTAGAATAAATCAATCGGGTAATCGACAACCTATTCTTTGACATCCCAAAGGATTCATTGACACAATTCAAGGACCTAACACCTGACCACATCCCCACCACACCAATCACACCTAACCATTCACCATCACCACCACCACTTCCCAATCCATCAGCACTAGAAACATCTGTATCTGAACCCTCTGCACAAAATCCACCAGATACACACCTAGCTGCAGAGCTCATCCAAGAGACCCAACTAGAAGTTCCACTAACCGTGGCAGACCAGCAACCAGACAATCCACTACCAAAAAATCAACCACAAGAAGGTCTAACCCTTATAGATGCATAAGCACAATAAAAAGCAGAACAACATAAGAAAAATAGGAAGAGAGACAGAAAGAACAAGGACCACCAAAAAGAATCAGAAGCAACAATGGTCCACATTAGCCAACTTGGGTCAACCACTGCAGTCGATGCAACAAAGGTGAAGGATGGAGAGTTGGGACAACTATTAGAAACTATGGCCATTGAAGCAAAAACAAGAAGCCAGACCAGACACAAGGAGCTCGACGACATTGAGAAGGAACAAGTCGAGTTCTTGTTAAAATGTAGAAACCTAGCACAATCTGTGAAACCATGACCGATGGAGGCTGACACTAAAAAACCACTTGAAAAGGCATATGAGTTGTTTGAAAGCATGGTGTCGACTCTACATGTACAGATGCAAAATACAAAAGAAGAACAAAAAGAAGAAACAACTAGATTATTGATGCAGTAGCACACATCCTTCTCAGAAGCTTACATAGTGCTTCAGGATCACATGGAAAAGTTTGTCATAATGGAAGGGGTACTATGGGTCTCGCCTACTTATTACAGGCAAGTCTTCCAACAAACCTGAAGTGAATAATTATTCTCTTACACAAATAATATTACTGAAAGACTTGGAATATTAAATAAGCCATAATAATATATAAATTGATGATAGAATAGATATGATGATATATTACAAAGTGAGTGCCATATATATATTAATTGTAAAGGCACTTTGGATAGTATCCAGGAAAGCATGCGTCATTTTAGAATTGTTTACTAATAACTATTTATTAATTATTAATATCAATATGTATTAATATTAATAATTAATATTGATACTTAATAGTTATTATTAATTATATAATAGTTATTTAGTGATTATCTATTATATATATTTTTGTTCATTACATTGCCTCTCCCTTAGAATTGTTTTGTCCTCAAAGCACAATTATGGAATACTTTATCCCTTGTTCTAGCTCGTAATGCTTTCTCCTGACATTGTGTGTTGGGAGTTGCAACATTTGACGAAATAAGATGATAAATTCTTTTAAAAATTGAGTGGAAATGTTGCATCAGTTGTGAATTCATCCATCCAAGATATACCCTTAACGAAATTATTTGCAGATCGATTGTCGAGAGTTGTCAATTTTTTCTTTGCTCTTTGGAGGAATAATACTAGTAATTTTCCTTTTGATTTTTTCGTCTATCATAATGACTCTTGTGATTCAGATCGTGATAAGGAACTCGAATTTTCTGTGAAGTGTTTACTAGAACTTCAACTTTTGGTGCTTCTAACAATTTTTCTAATTGTTTTTCAGAACCATTTTCTATTGATGCTTGTAGTGATGTGACAATAAGAGTGTTCTTTTGAAATTTGATGAGATTTGCATTGCTTCCCTTTTCTAATGTTTGAATTTGATCCTTTGATGACTTCTCTATTGCGTTAGTAATCGTTTCTTCTTTACTTTGATGTTGGGTGTATCGACTTCTGTGATTTGGGTGATGATAAGGTATTCAAGATGTTTGTGGAACCCATGTAGAAACTTTAATTGTTTGTGATTCTTGCGATTTACTAATTGATAATAAATCTAAGGATTTTTTAACTTCTCATTTTTTCATTTTTTTATTTGTTCAGTCAACCCTTGATTCAAAATTTTTAAGCGAGAATTTTCTTCATTCTTTTGTAATAGTTTCTTATTGAAATCATTTTGGAGATCCACTTCTTTTTTGTGGAATTCCTCTTGGCTTTCCTCTTGCGATCTGTTTTCGCTTTTTAATATATTAATTTGTGTGATCAAGTCTTGACTATGATTCTTCAAATGAGTAATTTCTTCATCCTTGCTAGCAATAAATTTTTCAACTTATTTCTGCTTCTTTTGTTTTGACTTCTGATTACCCTGTGAAATCATCTCTGATATATCCTAGAATTATTTACATGTTGGAGGTTCTATTTATGACTTCATTGTAATATCTTGAAATGTGGTTCTCTTTCTCTTATAGGAAAATGTCATAAACTTCTTTTCGACATTTAAGATGAAAGTCCCCAATGTTTTTATCTAGGGTAAACCCAAAATTATGTCACCATCAAAGCTCCATAAGGAACTAACAATGAATTTTGATATGACAAGGTATGACAATATAATCTCCAACACTAAGTTGTAAGCCACTTATTTTAGTTCGTTTTTTGTCCAAAAAGTCTAGCTCTTCCCTTATATTTGACTCAGGAATCACTAAATGGTTAGCGAATTTAGTACTAATA